>LIEC01006264.1:0-13960 GCA_001925005.1 Drosera capensis
ATCCTCTCCTACCCGAACAGATGAGTTGAGAAGCATCGGGCCTCTACAAAGCAAGAGGAGGAGGCTTGGGAAGTGGCCCAGAAGGCAAATAATGTGGATGAGGTCTTTTCTGATAAGGAGGAGAGGTGCAAACCTCGGGCCCTTCTGAGTAGACTTCAAATGTAATTTTCTTCTTTGAGGAACTTGGACCTTGGGAGGTCTATCCTCGGGGCCTACCCTTTTGTACTGTATTTTTATAATGAAATTCCCTTTTTAAACTCGGTGTTTTCCTTTCATACCTACTTTGAGTTGTTTTGAAACTTTTAGCATTGTTTAGGTCAATTTATCGAACTTCAACTTGACATTATTTAACTTTAAAACGATAAGTTACAAGTCGGTAAAATGACTTTTTCATAGTCTAGTCCTGACTTTACAGGCTTCCTGAATTGGGTTCCTTTTATAGTCATGGATAATAAATTTTTAGGTCATCCCCATTGAAGGTCCCTGGCAATGGGCGCCCATCAAGCCTGGAGATCTTGTATGTCCCCCAGTTAAGACAACGCTAACTTGGTATGGTCCTCCTATTTGTGTGCGAGTTTTCCTCCGACTTGACGGACATTGAACTCGGCCCTTTGTCAGCACTAGGTCGTCGAGTTCAAAGTCCCTTTTCTGGACTCTTTTGTTGAAGTACCGAGATACTTGCTATTGGTAAGCTTGGATTTTAGTCAATGTAGCTTCCCTTTTCTCATAGTCGAGTTCTTTCCTTATGAGGTGTAGGTTCTTTTTAGACAAGAAATCCATCACCACTGGGCTGGGATGCCCAATCTATACCAGGACCACCATCTCCATGTCAAAGGACAAAGCATAAAGGGACTCTCCCGTGAACCTTTTTGGGGTCGTTCTGTATCCCATAGGGCTCCAAGGAGTTCATCAACCCACCTTTCTTTGGCTTCGCTTAGCCTCTTAGACAAAACTTTCTTAATTTCTTTTTGGTGGTGAACTGGGTTTCGTTGTCTGAGATCAAAACTCGAGGCACACCAAATCGACAGACCACCGACATCCAAAAACAATTCACACTAGCTCGGTTAGTTATCTTGGGTATGGGTTCAGTCTCTACCCACTTAGTGAAGTACTCTACGGTCACCCTCACAAACTTTCTTTGTTCTGTTACGAGAGGGAAAAGAGCAAGGATGTCAATCCCTTATTATTCAAAGGCCCACGGGGCCTCTATGGTGGTGAGCTCTTAAGTTGGTTTGCTGATGATGTCGGCAGTCCTTTGTCATTGTTCACAATGCTTCACGATCTCGGGAGAGTTAGCTTAGAGGGTAGATCAATAGTATCCTTGCCTTAGGCTTTTCTAAGCCATGGTCTTTCTCCCATGATTGGTTCCACACTCTCCTCTATATAGCTCGGCCAGGATAGTAAAACCTTCCTTTTTCGTGACATATTTGGGGATGGGAGAGTAGTACTCTCTTTTGTACAAATTGTTATCCTGCATTAGGAACTTGAGGTCTTTTCATGTCACCTTGAAGACGGCTTTTGGGTCGCCAAGTAGCATCCCATGTGAGATGTAGGCACGAATATCGTCCATCCAAGATGGGTTAGTGTGAAGAGGTAGTGTTTTTGTCTTTTTCGTCTGTTCTAAACTTGGAGTGGTCACAACTTCAGTATAATATCTCAGCTTGGCTGGTTTCCTTCCAGCCTGGGCATATCAGCTAAGGCGATTGGCCACCATGTTTGCTCTTTTGTAATTTGCTACACTCGTAGTGCAGGGAGTTCCCAAGCTAACCTTTATGGTGCTTGTCAATACCCTCTTATCGTGTCACCGACCTCGCATAGCACATTCATCTGCTCAGCTACCAATTTTGAGTATTTGTAAGCTTTCACGATTGAGGCACCCATGCGCTGACCAGCTGAAGTCCCGAGGTCAGCACTTTCGTACTGAGGTGAGTTGGTAGTAGGAACAAATTGGAGTTCTGTGGCACAAGGTAGCTCCTATCCTATTAGGGTGATCAGGAGCATTCCTGCTTCTATCCCCTTGGCATTTGACCATCCATATGTGTAGACCTTCTAAGGTCTTGTTGCTTCGATTGGGTCTTCTAGAGCTTCTGAGGTCGAGTCATTAGTGAACCGACACTCTATTAGAAAATCGACTAGTGTCTGTGCTTTGATTGTAGTTTTTGGCTTATAACTCAAATCTTATTCGTCCAACTATTATAATGGGATGAGCTAAAAGTAGGGGCGAAGCTTCCTTGCTATAGTAACTAGTGCTAGGGTCAGCTTCTCAATTCGAGGGTACCTAGTCTTAGGATCACATAGGACTTTGCTTACAAAATAGATTGGTTTTTGTTTGTTCCCTTCTATTCTAAGAAAAACAATCAAGGCTGTATCACCTGAGGCGACTAGGTAGACAATTAGTTCTTACCCGACTTTAGGTTTTGCCAGCAGAGGCATTTCTCCGAGATAGTTCTTGAGCTCATAAAAGGATTGCTGGGGTCCATTCCAGATCCGAGGTGAAGAATGAGAGGGTTCTTTTTTAGCTTTTGGAGATGAATCTTTTGAGCCCTACTAGGCATCCCGTTACCTTTTGAATTTCCTTTTTGGTGCATGGTAGGTTGATGTCCAGGATGGCTTGAACCTTTGCTGATTGGCTTCATATCCTCTGCTAGTCATCATGTACCCAAGAAAATTTTCTAACTTCACTCCAAAGGTGCAATTGGCTGGGTTGAGGTGCTTGTTGTAATTTCTGACGACTTGGAATGTCTTCTCAAGGTCAGCGATATGGGTTGTCGGCTTTAGGGACTTGGTGAGCATGTCATCAACTTTGTTTCCAATATTAGGGGCTTGAAAGCTTCGTTTACTCGCCTTTGATATATAGCTCTCACATTCTTTAATCCAAATTGCACAATCATATAGCAATAAGTCCCTTCCTCGATGATGAACGAGGTCTTGACTCGATCCTTAGACATCATCTGGATTTGGTTATAACATGTGAATGCATCCATGAAGGATAGGAGCTCTTATATTAAGGTGGCTTCGACCACCTGATCAAGCAGGGCTAGAGGGTAATAATCCTTTGGCCAGACCTTGTTCAAATCAATGAAGTAAACACACTTCCTCTACTTCCAGTTTGCCTACTTCACCATGACCATATTAGTCAATCAATCGGGGTACAAGACCTCCCTGATAAAGTTGGCGTTGAGGAGCTTGCTTACCTCCTCTACAATGGCCTTGTTTGTTTTAGGTGCAAAGCTTCTTTTCTTTTACTTAACGGGACAGACTTTTGAGTCAACTGATAGTCGATGTACTATCATGTCTGGGTCAATCCCCGACAAGTCCTTAGGTCCGCATACAAAGATATCATGAGGAGAGGTCTACCACCAGAAAGTAAGCAGTTCGTGATACTGTCCTGTTGGTGCTTTCATCACCAAGGGTTATCATGAGGAAGACAAACCCTTGAGGAACACTGAGTTCCCAATGAACCCGACCAGAGGAGTTTTGAAGGGTTTTAGGTCCATATCATCCTTCCCCATCTTCCTATAAGTTGAATAGTTTAAAACATCGAAAGAGTCGTTATCCACCAGTATTCTTTCCATATCCTAGTCCCCGATGTGGAGGGTCAAGACTAAGGTGTCATCATAGGGATAAATGATTCATGATCCATCTTCTTGGTAAAAATTCACCTCTAGATTGTCTCGAGGTGTCTTGGCCTTTTACCCTAGGTTTTTTGAGATGCTAAACTTCGTGATGCAAGACGTGCACATCGATGAAGAATGTACAAAGCCTCCTCAGAACATATTGATTCTTGGCCTTTGTTTTGGGCCTTCATCCCTCTGACGAGATGAGTGTGTCCTGTCCCGAGGTCTTTGCGGGATCTTTTTCTAACTGGGGTTGGTCTGCCACAAATCTTTTAAAAGCTCCTTTCAGTATCAACTCTCCTATGACATCCCTAAAGTGACTATATTTCTTCGTATGATGTTCGTGATCTTTGTGGTATAAATAGTAACGTGAGGTATCTCGGTTATTCCCTCGGGACAGTTACTTCCCAGGATCTTTCTGGAGCAGGTTTTCTTCCTAAGGTGCACTGAGTACTTTAGCTCAGGAAATGTTGAGAGGGGTATGATAGGAGTAGGTCGGGACTTTCTTAGCCTTCTCTTCCTTCTTCTTACTCTGCTGACCGAATGATTGTTGTCTTTCTCCGAGCCTGGAGTGCACATTTTCCCTATCTCCCGAATTGGACTCACCTGCTGCTAAGCCCTTGAATCTATCTTGGACTACCATCTCGACTTCCACATAAACGTGTTGTCATCTTGTTCAGCAGGGTATTGTATGTCCGAGGATGCTTCACCCCCTTATGAGTGCTCGATAGATGTCAAAATCTTTCGCTCTTTCAATATGAACGACCTCCGAGTTGAACCTTTGAACATACCTCCTCAAGCTCTCGCCTGGTGTCTGCTTCACCTCGTAGAGATGTTCTGAAGTTAGTTAGATCCTTCGGTTGTCTATGAACTTGACTAAGAACGCCTTGGCTAGTGCTTCGAACAAGCTAATGGATCCTGGAGCGAGCCTGTTGAAAAATGCTGGAGCCGGTTTCCTTGGTGAGATCAGGAAGGCCTTGCAAATGATATCATCCGATGCCCCGTACAAATTCATCAAGGTCCATAAAGTCTGGATGTGGTCGAAGGGGTCTTCCATTCCGTCATAGGATTTCCTTGTCGGCATCTTGAACTTGTCATGTGGAATCTCTTTGTTGATTGTCAGGGATGAATGGTGTCTCCATTCTTAGGTCGACCTCGCCTCTTGGGTCTCGAGGAGTCTCTTTGATCATTTTAAAAAGCTCCTCGGCCATTTTCTTCAGCTCGTGAGTTAGATCTGGGAGTAGCTCCACACGTTTTGGTTCTTCTCGAGGATGGTTGCCCGTCGATTTTGAGTTGTGGAGACTCTTAAGGTCTTTCGCAGGAGTGTGGATTTTCTCTATCCCTCCTATGGAACCTTGCGTTGATTCAGGTGGTGCCTGAGGTCGGCCTGGGGTATCGTCCTCTTTGATCTCGGAGTGGTGGGATCAATTCGAACTGAACACTAGGTCTTGCCCCTACCTGAGTTGGCGGAGGCAGCTTTTGATTTAGGAGGTCAGTCAACGTCCTCATGAGTGTTGTAGTGCGCTCTTCCATATCAAGTCGAAATTGGTTGAACATCTTAATCGTCATGGCTTCTGCACCTGCTCCTGCCCTATTTACCACCTCCTCTTGACCTGGTAAAGGGACGTCGAGTCGAGGCTGACTTCGCTTATCAATGATGCGGGCTTGCTGTGCTTGATCTTGGGCACTCTGACAACTTCGTGTCATCAGACCTGACCCCACGACGGACGCCAAACTATTTGTGTTGAACTCGGGAGACTTAGTTCAAAGGATAGGCTTGAGCTCTGAAGCACAAACGTTGGCATAACGGGCTGGTGATGTTTTGAGCCCTGATCCTGATACGGGAACCTCCACAGATCAAAAATAAGAAGTCTGGTTAGTCGGGGCCCGAGGTAGTGATCCTTGAGAACCGGTTCCGATGCTTAAGTCAGTATTGATCCAATAAATGAAGATTAATGAATGCATAGGTTCTAAAGAATCTTACATTTTTTGAATAATAAATATGTATATGTATAATATATTATTCACTCACTGTATGATGGACAAGTGTCATTTTTATAAAAGGTAAATAACTTATGAGATGTCATTTGGTCTTTTTTCATAAATCATTTGGTTTAATGTTGTTGAATTTTTTATTGAATTTTTAACCCGTATGATTATTACCATTTTACACCAAGACATCTAATGAGCTCTGCACATGCAAATAGTGTAGTATAATTTACCTTGCACGGCATGTGCTCTTATTGTGATCCTATCAAGCCTGACTGTGAATTGATAATGATGAAGAAGGAATTAATGATACTACTCCGTATATTTTAAGACAACTCGAATCATATAGAGGACCATGATCCTGAGCTCGCATGCATGGCCCTAGGATCCCTTATCACAAATTGGGCAACCTTAGGGCACTCATACCAGTGTTTTTGGATGTATCTTTATCTTAATATATAAAGAATCTGTCAAAAATAAATTACTTAGCGAGTTTTTTATTTCTATCTTTATATGATTTTTAATATTTTATATTTAAGAAATCACAATGACATTCCTTAAACTTTTTATTCCATTAAAATAATAAACAAATAATATTTTTGTGATAAAGGATAGTTTATAAAATACTAAAAAGTACAAATATTTAAAAAGTAATTGATTTTAGCTGAAATAAAATAATGATTATAACTGAAAAATTATTATAATAATATAAAATATGTTAAATTGAGGTTCATTAACTTAAATATATGAAAAATTAATATAAAAAATATGAAAATCTATATAAGAAATTCATATAAAGAATCTATTGGATGAGTGAATTTTTATATAAAGAAACATCACTATGATACTATATTATAGAAATAAAAATTAAAAAAAACTGACGGGAATGATGTTAGAACGAAGAACTCGCATGTGAGCAAGGTACATGTGTACCTTTTTGAGACTAAAGAGATGTGACAACCAGCTTAAGCACCTAATGTGGTAGTCCTTATGATCGGGTTGTGCGGTGAATTTGAATATTGATCGTCATGGTAAAATCCTAGTCTGATGGAAACATTGATCGTATTGATATCATATCGAATTACATGAGCAATTTTATCAAAATCCCCAATCGATCAATGTGGTAGAACCCATAAATGTGTAATGCGATTTTGTGAGATAATTAGATGTATTTGCATAAAGCTATCGGATAACTTCGATATTGGACTAAGAAAACAGGCTTAGATGATCGATCTTGAAGACGAAGACGAAAACAATGTCGGCCGAGCAAATTTACATGTTATATATGTAGCTATCCTGCTCAATATGTTGATGGGTCATAATCGGAATGAGTAATTAACCTAGCAACATTATTGCGTCGATCAGGGCAAACAGGATATCGGTGCTTCCATGTTCTATACTATATTGGAGTAATTATATTTTTATAATCATATGCATCATGGAAAAAAGCCACTCTTTTTGCACTGTCACAAGGATGAATGCTGGACTAGTAATAGAGAAAATGAGTGTAATAATAGGGTTACATATAGCTAGTGTAGTCGTTGGCTATTTCACTACTCCTGTTAGGTTTTGATTGCCTCAACTAATTGATCCTCGTTGTTTTAGTGGTGTAGGTTACCCATCTTCCTACATCACATGATAAGTGTACAGTATCGGTCTGTACGAGTTGCACGATAACTTAATATTAAGTATATGTCCACGAATAATTAACTCCGCTGATTTTGCAATATAAAAGGCATCAACGTAAATCATATATTGAGAAGATGCATTGTATGAGTGATAGGTGGTTCTACATCGACCACAAATAAAATAGACTTAGTTCATATATATATATATATATATATGTTGCTCAAAATCTGTTTTGAATGAGCTTAATTCGAATATGTGCTGCTCAAATCCGTTTTGGGTCCTAAATAAATGTAGCAATTGGATTGATTTCCTTTTTCTCTTGCCTTAACATAACATCTACGGTGTAACTTTTCCTTTCGTTTCTCTTCTCATTTTTGCTTGAGTTTCGAAGTTCATGAATTCAAGACAATTTTATAGAGGTAGTTACTAGTTCAATATTCTCAAACTTATCTCATATAGACCAATCCTATGATGTCTCTTTCAAATAAACCACCTATCGTAGGTAACACGTGATTCACATGAATAATTTGAGTTAGAAAAAATCTACCATCGCGATCTTGTAAAAATGTAGTCTTGCCTATTTATCTAGATTCTGGTTGGTGGTTAAAAAATACCGGTAGAAAAATAAGACGTTAATTCGTGTTTCATTGGAGCGATCAATTCATTGGCACAAATTAACACTATCTTTAAGTGAAATCGTTTAAACTAGATACATAATTTTATGTGTGTTGAATTTTATGAAATTTGATAAAAAAAAATGATGGATGTAGTGTACGGCTACATAACATCTACGGCGTTTTATCTCTGTGCTTTGAATCTGTTACTCTTTGAAATTATTTTTTGAGTCCAATCAGAGCTCGTGATAATAAAAAGAAAAACACATAAAATATATGTATGTATAAACGAAAGTACTTGTTTGAAATGACGTTCATATTTTTTTTATGATATTAAAATATTTTATTGGGACTCATCGATTCGACATAGTCGAGGGCGTATCCAACAAATGAAATTCATATACTCTATGTTACTGAGAGTCTTGTACTTACGGATTATATGTTCCATTTGTAGATAACTTGTAGGTTGATGATACACTGTCATAAAGTGAGATCTGCATACATATAGATGATTCATCTATTTTTTGGGACATCGTAATAGATCTACTTCTTTGATATGTAATATTGCTTCGAGGGTATGGAAAATTGTCATTTTATTTAATTAATTAATCATTAGATTGTTTTTTGATAAAGAGCAATCATTAGAATTACTAATTAAGTTTAAGACAGCAGAGATGAATAATTTTGACCTTAGATAGACTAATTGTAATTACAACTATACCTCGAAGCCTTGAAAAACGTGTTACTATTGTCAAACGAAAAATGTCTTGTGCAACCATAAGGTATCACTACTAACAACAAATATTTTTTCATTGGGATGTTTTCATTTATTTGTAATTTTTTTCTTTAATAATTTAAAAAAAAAAATTAAATGAATCATGTAATGTTACACTACATCCATCATCTCTCAATTAATAGAATAAACTCATTATCTAAAAAAAAATACTAATTTTATTTTATCAAATCCTATAAAAATTTAAAAAATATATAAGATTTCATATCAAATCAAATAATTATATATAAATTGTGACTAACGGAGTAAGACCTAACAAGTATATCTTCTTCAGTGTATTCAGCACATCTTATTCTATGTGGACCAACACGTTTACATTAAAATCAGGGAAAGTATACTTACTAAGCTCTTCTGCACTGTACTTTAGTTCTTGGATATTTAATCCTTCATATTTTTGAATTATATAGATATTTTTTTGTATTTATTTTTTTTAGACACTTAATCCCCCAAAATCATCATAAATTGTCCCTTATTTTCAAAATTCAGGGATTATGTGTATATTTTTAAAGTTCAAAAGATAATGTGTAAATCAATAAAAATCTAGAGACATTAAGTATATTTTTCCCCCAAAATTCACCCTCCAAGACGTTTACATTAAATTGGGTTTTTTATCATTAAAATGGGTTCTATGATGAAATTAATTTCAACAAAGTTTACAAAAGTAATGTTAAACGGTTTGAGAAAAGAGATGATGGATGTAGTGTAACAATACATGATTCATTTAATTTTTTATAAAAATTATTAAAGAAAAAAATTACAAATAAATGAAAACATCCCAATGAAAAAATATTTGTTGTTAGTAGTGATACCTTATGGTTGCACAAGACATTTTTCGTTTGACAATAGTAACACGTTTTTCAAGGCTTCGAGGTATAGTTGTAATTACAATTAGTCTATCTAAGGTCAAAATTATTCGTCCCTGCTGTCTTAAACTTAATTAGTAATTCTAATGATTGCTCTTTATCAAAAAACAATCTAATGATTAATTAATTAAATAAAATGACAATTTTCCATACCCTCGAAGCAACCAGGATGCGCCAACTAAAATAACCCAATATACATATTTTAATAATAATTTTTATTGGATTATCCTAATTTTTTTATTTTAATTTTAACTGTTCAACTTGTAATAATAAGTTAGACATTTAATTGATAAAGATTTTTTTAGTTTAAATAAAACGTAATGATATGTCATAGCGCTATGTCGTTTGTTATCCGGATAGTTTGTCAATTGAATATTTTGTGTAATTATATATATATATATATATATTAGATTTTAGTAATTTTTTACATAAAAAAATTAAAACAATCAACATCTACTACAGTACAGTAACTGTATACTCTTACATAGTAAAAACCAATATCTCTAAAAATATTTTTTTTAATCAAAATCCATAAAAATTCAACACATACATAAAATCTCATTTTGGATTAAATGATTATATCTAAATTGTGACAAAAAAATACTTTTTCCATCTTAAATAAATTACGACACACTACTAAAAATGGATATCCCATATAAATTATAACATTTTCATTTTAGATAATTTTAAAATGTCAAAAAATTCAAACTACCCATTTTTATATCACATCTTTTTGTATTCTTTTTTTCTCTCTTCGCACACTCATAATTTCTTTCATTCACACACAAAGATATAAAAATAAAATATCATAAAATCAATATATTTTTTAATAATTATATCAATTTAATATATCATAATTTATCTGAAATATAAAAAATATGAGAGAACAATTATACCATGATATAGAGTAACTATTCATGGAGGACGAGTACGGACGTATGAGACTAGAGAGATACTATTATTTGTGAAATATATCATGAGCATGTATACGACGGTCCGTACACATATTATAGTCAGTACAATATTGGAATAATGAAATAAAAATAAAAATAAATAAATAAAAACAATAATTTTTTTATATTTTTTATTACTGTCTTTTTTTTTTTTTTTTGAAAGTTCATTACTCCCATTTCGAAAAAAATAAAATTCATTACTAAAACTTTTTACTCCCTTATCCCTCAAAAGTTACAATAGTTTGTTTACAAAAGTTCATGGAGAATATTACTTCACGGTCTCAATATTTAACATGTTACAAAATTATTTTTTTGTTATCCTAAATTACTTATAAATTTTTTAAAACATAAATTTTTAATTTTAAAAATTGAAACAATCATTTTTTGTTATAATATATTCATTATTTTTTTCTCAACTATTATAATAAATTTTATTATCTCTAAAAAATATATTAAATTCTATAAAAATTCAACACACACATAAAATCTATTGTCGGGTGAAAGGACTATGTGGAAGGAGTAAAATAAAATACTTCCTCCGTTACATTTAAATTATAATGGTTAAATTAATAAGAAATGATAAATTTGTCCTTGTGAATGTGTGAGATGAAGAAGTTAGGAAAAAAAGAAAAAAATGATTATGAATGAATTGATACGATATAAAATAAATGAATGAATTGATACGATATAAAATAAAGTTATTTTATTATTTTTATTTGATAAAAATGATTAATCATGAAAAGATATAATTTAATGAACATTTAAAAATATATTATAATTTTAATAAGATAAAAATAATATAATAATAATATAATAGGCGTAAGATTTGCATCAGAACCACAAAATTCCCATTCAGCCTTCCTAATCCTAATCGAAATCCCGTAAAAAAATACTCCCATTTTTTTGAATTAATCAGATTTATTTATTTTATACGAATGTTGAATTTATGTAAATTTTGATAAAGAGTAAATATTTTTTTGATGATATTGAAATTTATTATAATAATTATGATATGAATTAATGGATGTATTAAGATTGATTTAATATTTTTTATATTTAAAATATTAAAAATGAAGATATTTATTATTTTTAAACAAATAAAAAATACTTTTAATTAATTTGAAATGGAGCAAATAATAAAAATACTCACATTAATTTTTTAAAAGAAAAAAGAAATATTGAAGAGTACGAGCACGTGGCCCCAACTGCAATTTAGAAAGAGGGAAAACGAAGTTTGTATTCTTGGGGGCCCCGCTAGTACTACCAATAAGATGAAGAGATCAGCAGATCGCTAAACCCCGCCATTGGGCGCACTGGGGTCCACTCTCCACCTTTTTCTTCTGGGCCCAAGACTAGCTCTGGGACGTCGTGTCGTCCTTGTGGACCTTTTTGTCATTCTCGCCTACACTCGACTCAACTGTTCCTTTCTTTCATTTTCTATCACATTTTTCTTTAAAAGTTATACTCCTTTCATTTCATATTAAATATTTTTTTATTTTAAAATATATATAATGATTAAATTTGATATATCGATTTATCTGTGTATTGAACTTATATAAAATTTAATAAATAAAAAATATTTTTTTATGATAATGAGGTTTACTGTAACAATTGTGATAGAAGATAATTGATGTATTGTATCAGATTAAGATTATTTTGATATTTTTTATATGAAAAGATTACTAAATATAATATGTTATATATCAATAATGATTTTTTCGAGCTGAACAAGAAAATGGATTCTACCAAGGCTACCTTTGGGGTCTAGAAGATGAAGATAAAGGAGAAGGTTCTGGAGAAGGGCTTCAACCTTGAGTGTGAATATGCCTTCAAGGAAATCTTTAGTTTTGAGACAGTCAGCTTTACAGCCTCTAGGGAAAAGAAGATCCTCACTGAGCTCCAGTTTACCCAGATCCTCTCCTACCCGAACAGATGAGTTGAGAAGCATCGGGCCTCTACAAAGCAAGAGGAGGAGGCTTGGGAAGTGGCCCAGAAGGCAAATAATGTGGATGAGGTCTTTTCTGATAAGGAGGAGAGGTGCAAACCTCGGGCCCTTCTGAGTAGACTTCAAATGTAATTTTCTTCTTTGAGGAACTTGGACCTTGGGAGGTCTATCCTCGGGGCCTACCCTTTTGTACTGTATTTTTATAATGAAATTCCCTTTTTAAACTCGGTGTTTTCCTTTCATACCTACTTTGAGTTGTTTTGAAACTTTTAGCATTGTTTAGGTCAATTTATCGAACTTCAACTTGACATTATTTAACTTTAAAACGATAAGTTACAAGTCGGTAAAATGACTTTTTCATAGTCTAGTCCTGACTTTACAGGCTTCCTGAATTGGGTTCCTTTTATAGTCATGGATAATAAATTTTTAGGTCATCCCCATTGAAGGTCCCTGGCAATGGGCGCCCATCAAGCCTGGAGATCTTGTATGTCCCCCAGTTAAGACAACGCTAACTTGGTATGGTCCTCCTATTTGTGTGCGAGTTTTCCTCCGACTTGACGGACATTGAACTCGGCCCTTTGTCAGCACTAGGTCGTCGAGTTCAAAGTCCCTTTTCTGGACTCTTTTGTTGAAGTACCGAGATACTTGCTATTGGTAAGCTTGGATTTTAGTCAATGTAGCTTCCCTTTTCTCATAGTCGAGTTCTTTCCTTATGAGGTGTAGGTTCTTTTTAGACAAGAAATCCATCACCACTGGGCTGGGATGCCCAATCTATACCAGGACCACCATCTCCATGTCAAAGGACAAAGCATAAAGGGACTCTCCCGTGAACCTTTTTGGGGTCGTTCTGTATCCCATAGGGCTCCAAGGAGTTCATCAACCCACCTTTCTTTGGCTTCGCTTAGCCTCTTAGACAAAACTTTCTTAATTTCTTTTTGGTGGTGAACTGGGTTTCGTTGTCTGAGATCAAAACTCGAGGCACACCAAATCGACAGACCACCGACATCCAAAAACAATTCACACTAGCTCGGTTAGTTATCTTGGGTATGGGTTCAGTCTCTACCCACTTAGTGAAGTACTCTACGGTCACCCTCACAAACTTTCTTTGTTCTGTTACGAGAGGGAAAAGAGCAAGGATGTCAATCCCTTATTATTCAAAGGCCCACGGGGCCTCTATGGTGGTGAGCTCTTAAGTTGGTTTGCTGATGATGTCGGCAGTCCTTTGTCATTGTTCACAATGCTTCACGATCTCGGGAGAGTTAGCTTAGAGGGTAGATCAATAGTATCCTTGCCTTAGGCTTTTCTAAGCCATGGTCTTTCTCCCATGATTGGTTCCACACTCTCCTCTATATAGCTCGGCCAGGATAGTAAAACCTTCCTTTTTCGTGACATATTTGGGGATGGGAGAGTAGTACTCTCTTTTGTACAAATTGTTATCCTGCATTAGGAACTTGAGGTCTTTTCATGTCACCTTGAAGACGGCTTTTGGGTCGCCAAGTAGCATCCCATGTGAGATGTAGGCACGAATATCGTCCATCCAAGATGGGTTAGTGTGAA
>LIEC01006265.1:0-30174 GCA_001925005.1 Drosera capensis
ACCCTCTCAATCAAAAATCCGGACTCTACAATCAATAACATTAACACACTAATAATCTATCAATCAAGCCCCCCAAACCATCAACCTCAACCTCAACGCTCACCTCCGCGATCGAGCAAGAGAAACGTCGGCATAGCTCCCGGCTTCCTCTCGAAACTGATACTAAACTCCGAGAACTCCTTGCATCCCTTGCGATTCTCCTTGGGATAATAAACACTCCCAGCCATGCTGCCGCCGTACTGCGGGATTCCGAAGTTCCCGATCGCGCTGTCGTACGTTCCCTTGATGTGGTTCGGTGAGGTCACGCGGAGACTGTTCTTCTCCACCACGAATCGACCTTCGGCGATTGAAACGAGGAGGAGAAGCAGAAACCCTAGGAAGAGCTGGAGGGGAAGGGGAAGGGGAGGGTGACGTGGCATGGTGGTGCGTTTCCGGTGATGGTTGTAGTTGTGGTGGCGAGGGATTGTTGAGGGAAGCAAGGAAACGAGGAGGGGTATCGACGAGTGACAGGTGAGTCCAAAATGATGATGGTTTTGGTCTTCGTGGTTGCTTCGCTTTTTCAGTGACTTGCTCCGGTGGAGAAATTGCTTTTACCTTTGTTTTCTCTCGTTTTCTTACAAGAGTCCATTTTCAGATGGGTGTCGACGGCAAACCAAATCCCCACGTCATTAGCTTAATTAAAATTAAAAATCTCTCTTCTCTACTATTTATTCACATAATAACCGACTCCATTCTCCTCCTCATAGTTCACCTCCATCATTTTCTCTCTCTTCATCATCAACCAACGACCTCCAAGTCGGTTCAATCTCCTCAAATTTGATCCGTTAATTTTTTGAAAATCAATACGTTAATCACTACAATCAGTACATCATTTTAGTATCATAATGGCACGTGGATGGTCGAAATATCATAGTGGTAGTGTCATCTTAGAAAATTTGAATTTAAAAAATAATTAATTTTAGAAATTTGAATTTTGAATGTAATTTTCATATTTGAGAAAAATGATCTTGTAATTAATCATTAGGTATTTGATGAAAATTAAATTATTATAGGGTATTTTTACCTAATTAAAATTATATAAACATACTTATCAAAAATCCTTCCTAAATAATATTATCAACCATTGTATTATTCAATACATATTTTGAAAAATTTCGTTTCTCATCTTAATATCACAAGAAAATTATGTCACTGACGTTACATTGATATATATAATTTAAATTATCATTAGTGTTTCAGTTATTATATCTTAAGTTATTTACTTCAATTCTGAAACAGTGACATAGTTTTTTTTTACGTCGCTAATACGAATAACGAAACTCATTAAATTACTTGTTAACTAATACAGTGATGATGTAATGTTGTAAAATAAATGGGACGGAAGAAATATTAATTACTTCCTTCATTTCAAAATTGGTGAAACGTTGCATCATTACTGCATTTTCAACACGTTTTTTTAAGAAGATTTGTTATTCGTCTTAACGACGTAAAAAAATTATGTTATTGATCAAGAGCTGACGTATATGATAAATATTTCATGATAATTTTACATAAAATGATATTTGATTATCTTATGAATAATTCATACCGTAATCAATTTTATTAGGTTATTATTTATTTGTTTTATATTTTTTGGAGAGCACTGAGATTATACGATGATGCGGCAGAATTTGAAAGTTGATGTTAGACGATGCACATTGACTGACCAATCAAGTTAAAACCACAAATAAACAAAACCCTCGATCCCCACTCTTTTTTTTTTTTTTATCACCAACAGCTTCGAACAGGGAGCCACCCAACAGGCTCAGTCAAACCAAACACGAAGGTAATTCATCTCATCCCTCTCGATTTCTCCATATGTAGATATTCTAAGGGTTACCTTGAGATTTGTGTTCGGTACATCGTCGATTTCAAGATTAGGGTTTTTCTCCTCGAAATCTCATTTGTCATGCTGCGTTCTTTGAGGGATCTGGGAGCGAATTCATGGATACGTGAATGAGATTTCTGAAGGTGATGAATATGAGAATTTTATTGTCGGGGGTTCGGGAAATTGGGGATGGAATGAGGGCAGGATTAGTTTAGGAGCACAATGAAAATAATGAGTGAGCCACTGAAATTTTCAACTGACACGATGATTGACGGGGTTGATGTTGAAATTCCTTTGTGTGAGGCGGTCATTTTTGGAAACACCCATGATTTAGGTTTAAGCTACTTCATAGAGAACGTTGCACTATAGGATACCTGATGGGTTAAAGGATTAATTTGCTGCTTGCGTTGTTGTTGTAGTGGTGATTTTTTGACCATTTTGTTGTAGTGGTGATTTGGTGTTGAAAGATGCCAAAATTCCTTATCTTAGAAGGACAGTGTTCAAAGATTATGAAATGTTGAATTGGAATAGAGCTCGGAAGTTTTACTGAGTATGTGTTTGATGGTGGTGATATGATGAGCTGTATTGGGAGTCTGGGTCGAGTTTGCCCTACATACTTTTGCTGTTAGAACTTTGAGTTTGATGAGGAACAAACCGTCCAAAGCAATGGAGCTACATTTTTTATTGTGCGATGTTGGAATATGGATTGGTTAACTTACCAATTTACTAATCTACTTCCTTTTGATGTTTTCTGGTTGATTCTTACGTGCCTTGATACAGAGCTTGCTGCAGCCTTTCAAAATAAATTTCTTTTATTCAGGCATAAAAAAACCTTTGACCTGGAGCTGTTTTTGTTATTTTGTTGTTGAGCTTATTTTCTACATCTCTGGGTGCAGTTTAGAACTCTATGAACGCTTTCAAGGCCTTCAAGGCGCAGGCTCCAATTGCATGGAGCTCCAACCTGTATATCACATTGGTCAGGGGCAAGCCAGGAACAAGGAAAGTTCATAGACGTACCCTAGAACTACTTAGTTTGCGCAAGTGCAACCGTACTGTCATGAGATCGAACACTCCCACAATTAGAGGGATGCTGCAGCAGGTCAGGAAAAAACATGTGCAGGCATTCACGCTTCCTGATCTGGCTTTTGTCCTGTTGTATTGAGTTTTATTCTGTTCAGGTCAAGAGACTAGTAGTCATTGAGACGGAAGAGATGTACAATGCTCGAAAAAAGAATGAAGCAAAACATCGTGCTCTTCGCTCTCCTTTGGTCATTGGCCACTCTTCTACCTCTCCAAGTGGATCTTCATAGAGCCCCAGCTGTGCCTCTCCATGAGGATCACTTTTTATTGACGAGGTTAGTTTTTCTTCTATACTTCATGATTCATTGGTGGGTTGTATGTTATCGATTAACTTGTACCATTGTTTTTCATGATTTCGGTTGAAATACACAAATTCAGTTTTCAAGCACCTATATAAAGAATAACTTGTACCATTGTCAGAGAGTACTTCTAGTTTGATTTTATGTTTCTTTTTCACAGCTCTTTTCTAGTTTATTTTTCACACCCCACTTGGCTGTACCCGGACATTCTTGGGTCAAAAGCGTCTGATATCACGAACAACAGTCCGAATGTCTGATCTGGCACTACAAGTAGCCAAGGGTGACTTCTGTTGTTCAAGCTTCTAAAATGAAAAACCTGTGTTTCTATTTGGATGACGTATGAATTGGTAAAATGGGTTAACTAGAGTTCTTTAGTTTAACTCTAATCGGTCTTTTTCCATGGCCTTCTAAAATGAATTCCTTCTCAACTTGCAGAAACAATGGCAGCAGTTGGATGGAAGTTGGATTCAGGGACTAGCCGACTTGGTTGACACAAAAAGAAGTTTGACATTCCGTACATTTTCAGCAATGTGTGATGCTATGTGATGGTGCACTTGTTCGGCCCCTCCTTCGATGCCTGTTTCTAGCTGCCATTTAATTTGGGACTTCGATTTGTTGGTCTCAGGTAGAGCCATGATGAAATTGGTTGTAGAAGTCGGCTGAGATATTGGATGTATGATTTTGCTTCTGAAATTTTGAATGGTTATTTTTTGTTTAATGTCAGTGGTGCAATATGTTAACAAAGCCACACGTTCAGCAGCCAAACATTTCGTCCTGATACGGGTAGTGAACATGAGATGATAAGACTTGACTGATCTCTATACTCAACCCACCTGAACCATGAAGTAATGTGTTTGGGTATCCGGATTTTGTGTCTGGAACAAGATGTCGCAGAGCTCCTGGTGCTCGGGTTCATGTCACATTTACAATCTTGATATCGTAGGAAAATAACCTCACGTCTTAAGATTCACTCAAGAGACAAACTTATTCATATCCAAAATATTTTGGAGACCATCGTTCTTGAGTATGATTTTATACATTGTACTCCCTATACATTACTTGAAACTGACGTTGGAATGTAATTACCATATTTCCATAGTAACAAAACCCATAATTTGCCTTTTTCTCAAAAAAAGAAAAAAAAACCATAATTGGCCTGAAGAAAACAAAGCATCAAGAAAAAAGGACAAAGGGGAAAGGAACCAAAAGGGTTGCGGTAGGGTGAAATTCATCGGAGATCGTTGTCCAACTACGGCGAGTTAACTCGCGAGAGCTAGACGAAACCGACATCATCATCATCGGAAAACCAGCTGCGGCGATGGTGGTATACAAATCAATCTTCGACGGCGGCGAGCTGAGATCGGAACTCGAGAACGCAGGAATCAGCACCCGCTTCATCCCCTCAATCTGGAAGTCAGCTCTCTCTCTTCCTCTTCCCTTTCCTTTCCACTTCTTCCTCGATTGATCGATAATTGATTCTCTCAATGGTTTGTGTGTGTGGACTGTGTGCGCAGACATGTGCTTCAAAACCCTAGCCACTGCGTCTGGGATGACATCCCCTCGCTGCCGTCCGCCGTTTATCAGATCCTCAATTCCAAGTTCAAGCCATTGACGTCGAGTGTGAATTCTGTGAATGAGTCTGTCGATGGCGTCACATCGAAGCTCCTCATCAAGCTCCAGGTGATGACCTGAATCTTCTTTCCGTGCTGCTGAGTTTTGTGAGATATTGTTTGTTGTATTGGGAAGTGCGCCATCATCCGGAAAGGGCCAATGTGCTATGTGCATGTGGCTTAGTGGCTGGTATATAAACGTACCAAGCATCATGATGCCTAGTATTGATTTTTTTTTTCTTTTCCCCATTTGTAACTGCAGAATGGATCCTTTGTGGAAGCAGTGGTAATGAGATATGACACACGTTTAGGAAGGTATGGCGGGAATCCACGCCCTGGTGGCCTAAGATCAACTTTATGTGTGTCATCTCAGGTAATGTCCAGACTCCGGTATATCTCTTTGTTTTTCTAATTGTTGTTTTTGAGGTATATATGGCATGCACAGAGTTGATGGTTATGGTGAAATGAAGCGTCGTGCTTGAACGTTAGAAGTTATATTTAACCATACCAAGACACGGGTATTTCTTGAAAAATTGGAAGAAGTTTGACGTGGATGCTGACATGAAAAATAATCCTTTAAGAAACAAACAATGGTGGTGGATCTTGATCAAGTGAATGTCTCGTCTGTACCCATAACCCTGGGTGTGAATTTCTCCATTGACATGCTCTGGAAGGGTTTGTTGTAATGTGGTCTTTCCCTACTTTATGCCACTATTCTCTCTTATAGGTTGGTTGCAAAATGGGCTGCAAATTTTGTGCAACTGGGAGTATGGGATTCAAAAATAATTTGTCAGCTGGAGAAATTGTGGAGCAATTGGTCCACGCCTCTTCTATATCAAGTATCCGTAACATTGTTTTCATGGTAAATTAGTAATCACCTCTCTTTTTCTGAGTGATAGACCCCCTTCATTTTCTTTTGAAAAAGTTTTTGATGGTTCATGACATCAACCATTGCAATCAGGCACCCTAATAAGATAATTGACTCATTCAGATGTCCTGGTGGTTATGAGTTCTGGTTTTTATCTTACTTTTCAGTTTTCTCCATGTTTTGCTGTTGCACAATTCATGTGCGGATACAGCTCAGGTTTCAAGGGGTCTCTCTTCCTGCTTGATCTTCTCTCCGCTTCCTTTGAATTAGTAATATAGCTTGATTTATTTATTTTTTGATAATTAGATTTAAAAAAAAGATTCCTCCAGCGTATGCAACAAAAAGTACACAATTAATGAACTAGTATTTGGATTTCTGTTCCACAATTTCCTTTTTGTTTATCTATTTTGTTTTCTTTGTAATTGTAAGTAGCCTTTATGCAAGAATTTGCCTAACTGGTTAATTTTACAATGTTGATGGGAAAGAGAAAAGGATTGGTGTATTTACATTTCTTGCGTGGCTAAATACTCATTTCATGCCTATTGACTATAGTTTTACCTTTACTCATGTGAACAGGGAATGGGGGAGCCATTGAATAACTACTCTGCACTGGTGGAAGCCATTCGAATAATGACTAAGCCTCCTTTTCATTTATCTCCCAAACGAGTGACTGTATCGACGGTAGGTGTTCTCTAGTTAAGATCATGGGCATGCTTCACCTTGACTATGAATCATAGTGGGATATTTTTTCGATGAGAATCATTGTGCCCTGATTATTATAGGTCATGTCTAAATTCTCCTAGTCTTGTTTATCATGGGTCATGTGATCATGTCTATATATGTATGTGATATTTCTTGAGCTGAGATCTATGCTTTCTTGGGTATGTTACTATTATGCTTATTATATGTTTCATATTCCCTTTTCTACCAGTTAGAAGATCTTCTCCCAATAGTCCTTTGCAGTCTACACACGGTATCTTGAAGTAATCCTACCTGGTTCTTGCTCCACCTCGCCTTTTGGCAAAGGATCTTTTTCATTCAAGAGGTTGCGTGCAGGCTTGGTGTTTGGAAAAAAAAAAAAAGAAGAAAAAAGGCTTGGTGTTTGAAGTTTGTGTCATGCTCTTCCTACCTGTTTCTCACTCTATTATCAGTATTATGCCTTCAAGTAGAGAGCCTTTTTAATACATCTTCTCTCATTCTAGAGGCTGCATCAGCATCTTTGGTGTTTGAAATAAAATTTCATGAAATACTTCGCTTGTGGAACTGATTGAGTTTATATCCTGTAGGTTGGCATTATACATGCTATCAACAAGCTTCAATGTGATCTTCCTAATTTGAATCTGGCTGTATCTCTGCATGCACCAGTTCAAGATATACGCTGCCAAATTATGCCATCTGCACGAGCATTTCCATTGGATAAACTCATGGACACTTTGAAATTATATCAAAAGAACAGGTTAGTATATTATACTTTTGTATATGTTTCTTCGTAGTATGCTGGAATGGATTCATATACTCCTTGAATGATACATTTGGTTTTTCCCCCCTTTTTAAACAATTAATCAGTCAGCAGAAAATCTTTATCGAGTATATAATGCTTGATGGAATCAATGACGAGGAACAGCATGCTCATCAGCTCGGGAAATTGCTACAAACCTTTGATGTGGTAAGTTGTGTGTGATTTTGACAATTCGATGCTGTCTGACTGAAATCTACTTGTTGAACTTTCTTTTAGTTACTTATTTTTCATTTATGGGAAGCCAAATAGCATCTAGGACTGGTGAGTGAGGATAGACCCTGGGTGTTGTAAACAATGCGAAATTTTCTGGATGATTGCATTTGGTGTTTTTGTTGAATTTTGAATTTTCATTAAAAAGAAAAAAAAGAAAAGAAATTAGATTAACAGTTTAAGGTACTGTAGTGGAGGCTTGTGGAGTGGACATGTTTTGGAGCATAGTTTTTCTGAAGCAACTTCCTATTCACGCTGAACATGTTTAGGCAGAATATTCTAAGGTATTTTGTTCAATTCTTATTTTCAGAAGTTCCTTGTTTACACTTCTCCTTGTTGTTCTACATAAAGCTGAACAGAACCTTTATGATATTGGAAACAGGTGATAAATCTGATCCCTTTCAATCCAATTGGCGATTTAAGTCAATTCAGAACCAGCAGCGAAAGTAAAATTTTGAGTTTCCAGAGAATCCTTAGAGGCACATACAACATCAGAACGACGGTTCGCAGGCAGATGGGCCTGGACATAAGTGGAGCCTGTGGTCAGCTGGTGGTAAACCTGCCGAAGAAATGTGATACTGGCCTTGTAGCTGATATTGAAGATCTTCGTCCTTAATTTTGTCAATGTATCACTGTAGCTAACCAGTGTGTTGTAGCTACTCGAATATCTGATGAGTAGATGCAGTGTTGTTGTATATTCTCAGAGTATTTTATGCCTCGGATGGTTCTTATACAAAAGGAAGGAGAAGCTATGCAGTACAGTCTGGGCTTAGAGTTTTTCCGGATCGGGACAGAGTCATGCCCAAGTCCGGAAGGACAACAGTGGTTTTTCTTCTGAAACAAGCTATATATTCATCGAGTCCCTTGAACATTAATTCATGATATGGTAAATACATGGATCATCACAACTCAAGGAAAATACTTCGCCAACTTCGCACCATTGCTCAAAGTGTTAGAAGTAGGATTTGCTATGACTATGTACAATCGTATACCAAACTAAATTTTCAATCTCCTGCTCTACCAGGTGATCTGAATCGACTACACCACTTGACTAGGAGTTGTTCCACACTGGCATTCATCCGAGTTCCTATGCCTCCCCAAACAAGCATGTGAGTTAGATCTCCGATTGAACCTCCGGTGACTTCATGAACAGCTTCAAACCCGATTCTTCTATAGAATCTCACAAGCTGTTGAAACATGGTTATTAGAATTGTCATCGAGCACACACAAGCAACAGATAGAAAATCGGAAGCAAAAATTTCATATGTTTTTCATTCCGGTCCCTACCCAGAAGGCAGGGATCATGTCTGTTAAGAATCGAACCCTTGTAGACCCATGGAGTTTATATTAAGGATAACCAAAACAAATATAAACACACAGGGATGAAACCTTAGAATGGTAGACATCGGAGTCATTGATGGCAAGCAACTCTGCAGTCTTACACCCACAATCATACCCATGTCGAATGGCAACAGCACCAATGAACAATCCGATCCCAAAGATCGATTTCTCCATCCCAAGAGACTCTCTCTTCAACCTTATAGAATCCAAGTGAAGTATCTTGCCATCCAGCCACACTCTAACCAGCCCCTCGGCCTTACCAAGGTCTGCCCCTGTCTCCAAGCTCTTGGCCGTGATCCTGAAGAAGGGTCCTAGTGTTTGTAACTGCAAGTTCAGATTTTGTGCTCGTGAGGCTGATAGAATGTCGATCATTGTAGGAAGGGTTGCATCTTTATTGCTGTCATTGGCGGTGGTTTCTTTCAGGTACGTGCTGTAGTTGACGGAGAAATGGACTCTTATAGAGGAACTTCTGTTTTTAATCGGATATCTTGGAGGTGTGAGAACGTGGTTGGGGAATGGGATTTGGGTTCTAAGTATCATGCTTCGCTTCCAAGTTAGTACTCATAACCTGGACCTGAGATACAACAAGAGAGCTCAGTTGGTTAACGATCGAAGCAAGAGGAAAGGATGAGCAAATCCACCAAAACTTGAAAGGAGTAATTCAAAATCCTGTGATGCATCAAACATAGACAAAAGACATGTAATGCAATATTCTTCGAAAAGATCAATGACCATCAGAACCCAACCTAACAACACACTATCGACAATGGGTCGTTTGAGATCATTCGTACAAACAATGTCACATTCCTTCCCCGTATCTTTCTCTGTACAATCACGCATGCACTCAACATCAATGACACAGAAAATTCATCAGATGCATCTCGATTCATATGACCAAGCATGATTACAGGTTGCGAGAAGAGAGGGGTCCAATGATTTGTGTCACGGGCTTAATGATAGTCTCTCTTCTTCTCTTAGAATTACAAGAGTGTTCTGGAATTCTCTACAATATCTACAACTATATAGAATGTTGAAGAATGGGGGAGAAGATTCCGAAACATGGACTAGCTTTGGGCAACATTGGATTGGGCTTTGTCTCGGCCGAACTCCAAATTTAGCTAGCCCGTGCCATTTGGCGCCGGTGAATCGCATGTGCACAGTATAGATATGCAGACAGGAATGAAAAACGAAGAGATGAGGGGAAGAAAAAGGGTACCTTGAATCTTCGCCGAAACTGGGAAGCCGACGCCGTCGTCTGCTCTCTGATGCACAAAGCCTCTCTGCACCCCTTGCTTCTGAAAATACAGGCAGTTGAAGTAACAAGGAATATTTCGACCATCACTCAATATCAACCACATTTCCTACGGATCCTTAAATCTCATCTATATTTCATGTTTGACTATGTGACATATAGTGTCCTTATTATGACAATACCTTTTTAATGATATCTTTTTTAACATAAAATTCTTCAAACATTAATTTTCTAAATTCACATGACAAAAACTTAGGTTAATTTTATTGTTTGATTATCAATTTATCATCCATCGACATCACTGATGAGATTTAACCATTGTAACAAAATTCGCGAATAATTCGTGTATTTTATGAAAAATTCATTGATTTTTTTTAAACGAATTGAAATCATTTTTTTTTTGTATAATTTGTATATAATTCATATATTTTTCGAATTTTTGGTAAAATATGAAAAAAAAAATCTTAATTTTTTAATATAGAAAAATATATTAAAAAATTATTCAATTAGGGTTTCTTAAGAAAATTAACATCTTTGTTTTTTCATTGTAAATCCGACTTAATCTTGGATTTCGATTTTTTTCTATATTAATCATTGTATCGTTTTAATTTTGAATTTATTCTTATAACATTTTTCCTCAACTTTTTCTTTTTTATTCATAAGGTTGCAAGGGCAGCTTAAGTTAGTATGATTCGTGCTATCACTGTAAGAGTCCATATTACTTCAATAGCTCAAAGATTTATGAGCTTGCTTTCTGTATCCTCGTCTAATTTGGATGAGGTTACTTTTGTTGCTAATTGACTAGGAACCACTTGTCATGGCATCCGTTGATTAGTTGTGAGCTTATCATGGATTGATATGACTATTGCGATTGCTATAGAGACTCATATTCAAGTAGTTGGTTGCGCGACTCTGATCATTTTAATGTTTTCAAAACCTATGCTCTATACGAGTGTGGGAGAAATTAAGTTTGTGTCCATCCTCTTCCACTTGGAATTGCTAAATCATTCCGTGGATGCAGAATTTTAACTTTCAAGTCCTTCTATCTTTCCCCTCCACCATTATGGCTAACGTTAATTATTTCTTCCATGTTGAACTTGAGTGCAGGGTGACATTTTTTACTTATTGGTTTATATCTCCAAATGTATTTGACGGTTGAGTTTCGTACGAGGTTATATCAGTGCTTTTTAATAGGTTTCCTCAGACATAAACAAGCCTAGTGGACAGTTGAATAGGTTTCCAAATCGAACCCGGTTCTATTGCTTGGAAGGCAACTATCATGATCTTTGGATTACTAACGCTGCTTGCTCTGAACAGGATAGATAAACAAAAAATCCTCAAATAATTGAAACTGGATGAAATCAACGCAGCTGCTTGATCTCTCCGTCTCTCCTCAGATCTCTCCGTCTCCTCTCTCTTCACCGGCGATGAACCCCGGCGGCGGCCACCCGGCCACCACCTCCGATCACCGCCACGATGACGACGGCGCCCTCACCGAATTCCTCGCCTCCCTGATGGACTACACCCCAACGATCCCCGACGAGCTCGTCGAGCACTACATGGCCAAGAGCGGATTCCAATGCCCCGACGTCCGCCTAATCCGCCTTGTCGCCGTCGCGACACAGAAATTCGTCTCGGAGGTCGCGACGGACGCGCTTCAGCACTGCAAGGCGCGGCAGGCGTCGATGGCGAGGGGTGATCATCATAAGAGGGATAAGGCGGGGAAGGAGAAGAGGCTTGTGTTGACGATGGAGGATCTTGGGAGGGCGTTGAGGGAGTATGGTGTGAATGTGAAACATCGGGAGTATTTCGCGGATGGCGTCGAGGCGGCAGAGGGGGAGAGGGATGATCAGTGAGTGAGGCTTGACTGTTAGGGTTTGGGTGAATTTTGTGCTTGATTTGGGATTGTGTTTGATGGAATGCTTGGATTGAGTTGGAAAACTATATGGTGATTTGCCTTGTTGATGCATTTAGAATTTGATTGATGTTTTGGTGTTGGATTTGATGAGTGTTAGTTATTGTTTTTTTATTATTGTTGTGGTGAAGTTTGTGTCTTCCCTGGATTGGATTCTGCTTTCTTGTGTTGTAGATTGTGTTTCGGGTCTACGTTGGGGAGTGATGGAGGAAGCTTATGAATCAGGAATGTTGTTCGCAATGGTGGTGCTATGATTTGATGCATCACACCGTGCAGATGGTATGGTACTCATTCCTGAACTATGGGTGTTGTTCACGAGTAGGTTTAGGGTTGTTCGATTTTATTTTGTCTGAGGCTTCCTACTCGTCAGTATAATCTTTTTCATTGTCTTCCTCTTCTATGACTTTCTTGCATTTTTGTTGAGTGTGAGTTCCTTGAGGTTTCTTTGTCATTCGCTTGTTTCACAAAGTTAATTATTCATCTTCTCAATCTCGTTGAGAATGTTGGCTGATTATTCATCTGTTCAATCCTATGTCTTTTAAAGGTGTACCATAGGGCTGTCTCTATATGTGGGGGGTTAATTCCACAAATCATAGAGGTTCCTCAATGTCGATCCATAGTAGATTAAGCCATCGAGCTATGTTTTTCCTGATCCGCAGCAGTGACTGCCTTGACACGGTTGCTCCATTTAATATCTTCATGGACTTTTGTATCAGTAAGGATCTTCATAGACTTGTAAGATGTGATTGCCGATCACGCCTTCTTGCACATCATTTCTTGGTGTCATTCCTGACAATCGACCAAATATTGCTTGGCGGTGCTTATACAGATAAACAATCCATGGAACAAATTAGAAGTCATAGAGCTCTTTTGTAAGACATCTTAATGAACTCTTTCTCAAACTTGAATACATGATTTCCATGACTCTCCTGTCATCAATTTTGTTCTTTGTTTTTCTTGGATTTTTTATCTTACAAAGTTCTGCAATCTGCTTCATGGAATCTTCTCATCATAGTTCCTCTTGACGCCGGAGCTGCAGAGGTGGCAATATGCTTCAGTGCTTTAATATGGAGCCAGGAACTCCTTTGAGCGTTGAGATCAGAGGATAAATTGATAGATCCTTGTTGCCAGCAGAGGGGAAAGAAATGACACGGGAGTTCCCTTTGTCACACCAAGCCAAGGTTCTCGGTGATATAGCATGGATGGCGAGGCCTTCATTTCATTTATCTTTCCTTCCCTTCGAACTCTTGCTAAGTAGCTCTGGTAACGTCCTCTGCCATCTTGGGCAAGCGCAAGCGCTTGTTCATTCTCAAGAATGAAGGGACTTCCATGAGTACTGGAATTTCCGCTTGTTCATTCTCAAGAATGAAGGGACTTCCAGGAGTACTGGAATTTCTCACATATATAATGCTTTTGGCTACTGATAATTATGTCATGTCGTGAGTTAGTGTCACTCCTGATGATTACACATCTGCAGGTGCGTTCGCTACCCGATGGTGTGTAGCAACAGGTGCATCCGACTTCGTCCATCCATAATCTTGGAGGGTATCTGAATAATCCTATTATCCTACTTTGGAAACATGGCATATCCTAGAACCATGAGTGTGAACCAGTGATTATCATATCTGTACACTGAATCAGTGTAAACTATTGCTCGGTCCCAGAAACAATCTATATTGTTTTCCCCCTTGTACACAAACTCTGTGACTATTATCGGTCAACAAAAGAGAGACAAAAACAGTGACACGAAGTGTAAATACCAGCTTGATTAAGATTCAAAAACCAGGAAATATTAATATACAGATATAAATCAGTATTCGAATTAGAGTCATTTTTTTCTATTTCATTTACGATCTATTCATTTTAATTCAGTAAAATCTTTTATTCATTTTTTTATTTTTATTTGAAATATGTGAGATTCAAAATGAAGTCTGAATAATTCAATTTCACTGAAAATTATTATGATATTCGTTATAAAATTAAAAGAAGATAAAAAATAACTTTTATCAAAATAGATCTCAATTATTAAAAAAAAAATCTTTCAAGATCTAGATTTCTAATTTGAGTGAACAAAAAGGTGACCAACCAAAACATAAGGAAGCTCTTTTCGCTATGGGTCCGCTTAAAGCACCTGACATAGATGGGTTCAACCCTTCTTTTTTTCCCAACGGTGCTGGCCTTGCCTGGGATCACAGCTAAGGCGCATTGTCTGTGATGCATTTCGAGACCGCACACTTCCTTCGGGTTTAGGAGACGTTTTGTGCGGATGAAGGCTCTTCTTTTCAACTACTATAAAAAATAGAAACGAGGTTGTGCAGTGCAACAAAAGATCAGAAAAGAATGCTGAACAAAAAAACAGAGGTGAATAAAAGCTCATTAATGCCAGTAATCACAGCTGAAAGAAAAAGAGGAAGGTTAGGCTCGCGATTCTGAAGTCATTTGCTTTTCTTATTTACAAAATTCTATATTGAATAAAGAAATGGTTTTGCCAAAGTTTTAGCAGTAGATTGCATAGCTTAATTCTTCTGCACACAAATCGGTCTTGTGCATTGCACAATTTGAAGGTTTCCATCAGCAACCAAAGGATTGGTTTCTATCTCGAAAAAAATGCTATACGTTAATAGGGATATGACAATAAGATAATAACACCCAGAAACAGACTTGATCTCTCCTTCCAATTTACCCACAAACTCTATATTACCAACCATTAACCGAGAAAAGAGTATGACAGGAACACAATACGAGAATAATCACTAGCGTACTTATCATTCATAATGCAGGAAATGAAGTAGGTGTCTCTGCGACAAAGATCAAGTGATTCGATAAAAGGACAAGTACAGGTAGTTTCGACGTTTCATACAGATTGAAAAAATCTGCATCAAATGAATATCTTCAATCTTCATTCTCGATATTTTGATCGTTGCAGTCCACTCAAAAGCATGCTTCTAGAAGGCAGCAACAGCACAGAGCAGCGAGACTGTGGAACATCAAAAAATGTATATTAAACTTCTGCTAATACATGATATTGAAATGAAATACTTACTCCCTCCCATCACACATTTTTCTATTTGGATCATCCCAAAATATAACCAACATATCATATTTCATAATTTTTTCACATAAAAACATCAAAACAAATCATATCTGTTGCATTACACCCACTCCCACCTTTCTATTCCTCTCTCATTCTCTCTGCTAAGTCTTATTTACTTTCCACTATCATTAAAAAATATTCTTTTTTTCATCAAATCCAATAAAAATTCAACACACAAAAATCCACGTGTCGGATCAAACAATTCGATATATTCAACAGAATGATGCTAAGAAGACGGAGCAGACAAAAAAAGAGAAGAATAATCAAATAAAAAGATCCGTAATGTTTAAGCCAAGGACTGGCCTCCGATCACTAGAAAATTAAGAATGGGAAATGCCCCCTACACGGAATAAGAGAGAATATGTGTGCAATATGAATCTAATAATTGTACCTAATAATTCATCCACTAGACAATATGATATTATGACAAGAGACCTGAATGATACTGCTAGCATGTTGTCATTGCTTACTCAGGAAAAATATTTGATTAATTTCAGCTCATGAATTATTGAATTAGAATGATATATATCAATCAAACAATGTGCCCATCATTATGAGCACAGCAATTTACAATGCCAGAAAGCCTCATAGAGACACTACTGTACACACATGACACAACGCTATTCGTACACCTATTACATTAATCTTATACACAACATCAGTTATATGACTACTATACACATATGACAACGCTATTTGTAGACCTACTACACCTCGGATTTGCGTGGTATAAGGGGTTGAGAATCGATAACAATGGCCCTCGCCTGTAAAAGGGTGAGGTTAAACTACAAGACTCCACAATTAACGCCCTCGTAAGGTCTAAAACCCGGTTGCAATAGATCCACCTAACCGTCTTTTTCTCATGCACCCAAGCAAATGGTATCCGTCTCTCGCAGAATAACGACGGGTAAGAGTTACCAACACATAAAGAGTTACCATTAACAGATATGACCTTACTAAATCGGCGTGGTGTAAAGTTGAAGGACCAGGTAGAACTTAATAGGTAACCCTTTCTGGTCCTCTTTCTATCCCAACAAGAAATTTGGCAAATATCCGTACCACGCAGAGTATGTTACAGCTAGTCTAGTTCTAAAGTCTCTATATCATCTTCGAAGATAATCAAATCAATCTTCAACCACAACATATAGTTGGGACCAACCCAGAACAAAAAACAAATTCCTATCAACCCTTTCCATCGAATGAGTCAGGACCAGTGAAAATAAAATATTATCCCTCTTACAAATCAAAATATCCACAAAAACAACCAAAAATTGAAATAAAAATATCTGTGAAGAAAAATACTAAAAGAAAATTCCAAAAAATAGCAGGCTTCAATGCTTTCATCATCGACCATGACCACGACACACAAAATAACTCTCCCACGACCGAGTCAAATTTTACGACCGGGTCGGGTCAGATCAACCCAGATCGAGAGTCAGTCGTCTCATGCATACCAGCCTTCCATGAGTCCGGCGTTGTTGTTCTGCCGCGGCGGAGGCTGCTGAGCGTACTGAGGCGCGTACTGAACCTGTGGAGGATACCCTTGCGGCGCGTACCCCTGCGGCGGGTACCCTTGTTGTGGGTACCCTTGTGGCGGCGGGTATCCTCCTGGTGCAGGATACGCGTCCTTCGGGTACCCCTCCGGCGGATACCCTAAACAAATCAAATCAAATCAAATCAAATCGATATCGAAATTCAATAGAACAAGATCAGCGACATCATCGAGTATAAACTAACCTTGAGGGGGAGGGACGCCGACGGGGGGCTGCTGCTGGTTGTAGTAACTCATGTTAGTTGGGGTTTGGTGAGATGGGGAAATGGAGAGGAAAATGTGGGATGAATAGGAGAGAGATGATGGAGAGGGATTCGTGGGACGTTTTATTTATTTTTTTAAATAAATAAAGGATGCGAGTGGGAGTCGCAATCAGTATTTTTAAATTCCTGGTCACACGTTGATTTCATATTTCCTTTTGCAAGTGTCATATAATTAAGTATGGTTGACGCTGAATGCGTGTTTAACCCTTCAAGTGTTCTAGAATTTTGATGGGAGAAACGTCTCTCGAGATCTACGCGAGTGCAACGTCTATTTACTGTTCCTATGACTTTGACTGCTCATAAAGTCTTTAACTTCTCTCAACTGCTCAGAAAGGGCTGAAGCTGATCATAATGAGCTGTAGCTAATACGGCCCACGGGCTCAAACAATCCAACTGATCCGGCCCAAAACAGTCCACATTATGTGGCTTGTGGAGAATCATCCACAGTGTCCACGGTCTCTTGAAGCCCAATAAACTTTTAGGCCACGATACAGATGGTCATTGGTGAAGGCCCGGCCCAAGAACTCAGTCCAATACCAATGGTTGGACCAACCAGTTTAATAGGAGTATCTGATACCAGGATCCTATGCTCTATGCACCCAAGTTACAAGACGATGAAGTCTGTTTTCGCAATTTCATCAATGAGCTAGTAGAACAATTTTACAGCCACATAATCATTAGTCAAAGTTATTTGCCCACTTGTACAGCGAACCACCACTGGTTGAAGTTACTGATCGAACTAACAGCAACATACTCATTGCATTAGATCGATTAATTCGTTGATAACGAATAGACAAAGTCGCAGGAGTTTATGGAGCTCTTATATGACATATCTTAAACGGAAGTCTTAAGCCTGAAAATGTCTTCAGTTTAGAGCATTTGCATAGGAGCCTCTATTCTTTTCCTCTTTATTTTTCATTCTTTATTATACATAATATTATAATAAATTGATTTATAAAAACAAAAAATATTATAATAATACAATAATTTTTTATTTCATCATCATTTTAATTTTTTATTATTATCTTTTTTTCATAAAATCTTTATTTTACATACAATGCAAGTGTTTTCCGGGTTAGACGAAAACCAATAACATTTCATAAATCGATTCTGGTCTATGCCCACATGATAATTTTATATTTTATTTTTTTGGTTAAGTGAGTTTGGAGTTGAATGTCAGCCTACTCGTGGGTGTGGCAAGGAGCAAGTGGCATGCACCATAGGGGGGCGCGAGATCTAAGTTGGAATCTCGAAGAAGATGATTACTAATTGCATCACGTTATTTGCCAGCTAGCTCACCCTTCATCCTTTGCTTCCACCACGTTGCGAGAACTAGGTTTGCAACTGTTGTGAATCTTCATCAAATCTCCACAAATATCATTTTCTAACCCAACATGTACGTTCTCATCAAAATTTGTTTTTGGATATGAAACTTGGACACTTTGATAATATTATGTGTTTGCAGAAAGTCTGTGCTTTGTGTCAATCTGTCACGACTTCGTGTAGCTGGTGTCTCACCTTTCAAATATCTTTGATTCATAGATTTTCAATTTTGTAAATCGCTGATTTCGATTTCACATCCGATTTGAAACCATATTAAAAAAAATCAACTTATTAAAACTCTAAACTGGGAACAGAAACCTGGTTGTGAATCATAAGGTTCTTAACATGATTCGCTTACGATTACGTGTCCATCTTTCTCGGTCCCTTCCTCGTTGAATCGTATGCTCCACCATCGACTTAATCATGCTTGGAAGTGTCTCCCATAACCCACATGCCCGCCTTCAATAATTTTGCCAAAAGTGAGCACCCAATGAATGATCCAAAAGAGGGAGATGAGTAGACTTATAAATGATGATGATGGGGCGCTCAATGCAGATTTTTTGCGGGAGTCTTGCCAACGAAAATGGGGGACAAATCTCAAGTCGATTCACGTTTTAAAAGTTGCAACACTGTATGGAAAAAAGGACAAAATGCTAGCTTATGAAGATCTTGCTCGTATGATATATTTGATCGAAAAATATATCGTTAGGAGACTGCTGCTAGATCTTGTGTGTGTGCTGCAGAGGAGGAGATTGTTAATGGCTCTGTTATTTGTGTTGGGTTTCCACGACAATACATGATTTTTCAGCCCACTCCCCCATTCTCTTGGCCATGGGTCTTCATCTTCAACAAATTTATAACTCCTCTATGATTTCCAGGTCCGTTATACTGATACGGCCGGATAAGGTCATGCAGATTGAGTTTGATGTGTATTTCAAATCCAAATAAACCTTCGTTTGATATATTTGTTAAAAACATTAAAATCACATAGTAAATTTATACTCTATATATTAGGCAAATAGAGATTGTTTTGTCAAAAATTTTGATTTTAATTGTTTATTTTTCATCTAATGATTCTGATTGATTATTAATACGGGAAAAATGAATTTAACCCCTAAATTTTTGATATTTTATATTTTATTCCTCTTAATTTTTGAAATAGACACATGTCCCCCTCACGAGAGGGTTTTTCAGCCAAAAAATATATATATATATTCAAGGAGATCATGTGCCAAAAATCAAATTTTTTTCAAATTTAAGGGATTTAAGTGTCTATTTCTAAAGTAAAGGAAATCACAGTGCAAAAGACTGAAAATTTAGATGTTAAATGTTATTTTCCTAATTAATAATTGTTCAAATATACAAAAACTTAGAAAAACTACTAAAAAGATACACAATGAGTTATAATTTCAAAAACATATAACTCATCCATCTTATTAAATTCCTAACTCTATTCTCATCTCCACCCAAATCCTATCATAGCCTAATCATCGTCGAAATCTTCATCGAAATCCAGACATCGTCATCAAAATCTACATCGTAATCCGGTTATCGTCGTCAGAATCTTTATCGAAATATGAAACGAAATGAACGAAAAAATGAAATAAAACGACAACACATAACATCTTAATAAAAAAATGTCTTTTAAAAAAATAGAACGCATCAAAAAACAAACCCAAATTAAAATAAAGCGGCCTTGGAGATTTTTCAACTTTTTTGCCTTCTCATGTTCCATCGTTTACAGAATTGCTCAACGTACGTTGCTAGCCAGTGAATTACAAGCTGTGCCATCATTTCTTACATATTGTGAATTAGTAACTTGCAAAGTCACAAAACATGAGCTTTTATTCCCAAAGCAGGAGCTCATAGCACCCATGTCCCAGGAACCAGGATATCTTAACAATTATCCCCCATAATAAAAAAGAGGTCATCCATGTCGAAACTTCACAGGTCCAAGAGGTTCCCAGCATCCTGAGTGGCATCACCGCCAACGAGTGCATTCATTGCCCAGTTTTCATCCATGAAAGATGTTTGCAAGAACTTGAGCTCGGACTCGAAGTTGTTGAGATCTTCACCATCTTCACCCAGCTGTATATGAACAAAAATAAAACAGATCGGAAAAAAAAATAAAAAATATAAAAAATATAAGACAAAAAAACAGAGCACTTTAACAAAAAAAACATATTGTCTTAAGCAAAAATAAAACTTCGTAAGAAACAAACCCAATTACCCAAATTCTCATATTTTTTTTCATTATACAAACCCGAAGTAAAAAAAAAAAACACAGGAATAAAAAAGAAATAGAATATTTGTACAAAATTAAAATAAAATATATAAAGAAAAAAAAATACAATATCTGAATAAGAAAAAAAAAACATTTGAAAAAAAATGAAAAAACAAAACCTCAGTATAAAAATGAAACAAACTCATACCATAACAAATGTTCTGCATATTCTGACTTGAATAAAAAACAAACAAAAATTGATTACAATCTCTCAAATAATAAGAGAATGAATCATAATATATAAAAAATTTCGATGTGTCATTTTATCAAAACCTTATGTGCATCCAAATTTAATCTCAACAAGAGCAATAGACATTCATTAAATTTCTCATATGGAAACAGGGCATATGTTTCGATTTAGCACAACACCATCAATCCAACATCAACTCATCCACTCCAAACACGCACATGTATCAACATCAAAAGCTTCAATCCAACTATAACAACTTCTAACCCTGCAGAATCAACCGCGTTCTTCACCAGCAAATCCGCGCGATTCACATATCTAATTCACTAATCCGACTTTGAATACAACAATTAACATCACCAACACTAACATTACTAGTAAAGATCCGTTGATTCACCTCGCAGATTCGTTGTCGATTTCATTCAACTCTGTCTTCGATTCAATTAGAATGAATTCGCAGTCACAAACGCCTCATGGTATCCGAGTAAGATTCGAAGCAATAGGAAAGGGAGTCGAGGTCGTGACGGGGGAGATTGTGAGGGACAAGGCGGCATTGAGGAAGGGGCGGGCCACGGCGAGGAATGCGACGAGGGAGGGGTGGTGGGAGAGGGTGGCGGCATGGTGACGGCGATGCAGTGGCTGAGAAGTGTGAGGCGGAAAGTGACGGGAAAAGAGAGTGGAGAGTGGAACAAATTGCATCTGTTTTGAATTTTTTTTTAGTGTACATGTTTTTTTTAAATATTATTGAATGTTTGTATGTTTGAGTTATTTTTTTGTAAAAAATAAAATATAATTATCAGTCAAATTGGTAGAAAAATATTATTCAATAAAATTTATAGTTTAATTGATATATTTTGATTAATTTTAAAGAATAAAGATTTAATCTAAATATTTATAAAATTTATAATTAACATTAAAATAAATTTTAACAGACAATAAAATAAACAAGAAAAACAATAATATTATATTTATAAAATATTGACAAATAAGATGACATCATAACGAATAGCATTACTTTATCATTATCATATCGATTAAAAAATTATATCATATCTTTTATTTATCGTATGATTAATATTTATTTTTATTTTTATCCCGTGCATAATATTAGTATAATGCTAAACAAATGATAGTGCTATAAATTTGGATCACTCTCTCTAATATCAATTAGTTTTAAGTCCGAACTCTGAAGATCCTGATTAGTTAGTTCAGTCTAACTTGGGTGACGTAATTGGAGTGTTTGTCAATGAATAAGTTCCATAGAGACTAACCAGTTTTATATCCTAACTAACTGGGTGACGTAATTGGAGTGTTTGTCAATGAATAAGTTCCATAGAGACTAACCACTTTTATATCCTCAAATCAGCGACAACATACTCACAACAATTCAAATACGTTAATCATACACATGATATAAAAATAACAAACTATAAGTACGTAATTTTATCCCGGTTACGGTTACGGTGCGATTATTCCGTTATTTGAGGGCAGAGGAGTCCCGTATCGTCGTCATCATGGGATGAATCGCCCCCCATGCCAAAACTTGAAGACAGACAGGCTGGAGGGAGAAGGCGTTGTTCAGATTTTGTTTGGTCATTTCATTTCCTCCACGATCGCCCTTTCTTGGATGCATTCGCATTTCCCCCCTTTATAACTTAATCGATCCCCCAAATTTAGGCTCGCTAGCTCTGATTTATCACGTGACACCAACACTGTGCTTAAATGTTTCATTGAGAAGGTTGCGCAGGTCCCAATAATGAACACATGAAAATGACATGAGAGAGTTTCAGGACCCCCGATCAAATAATGGACTATAGAATTCATGAGATGATGTAAGGTGAGATTCAAATAAAATATCCAAATCGAAGTAAGAATGTAATATTACGTACAACAAGATGCTGGACTATTTCAACAAATCTTCCTGTGACTTATAGTGTCTTCGAGATTTCCACAACAATATCCACAACTCTCTTATGAACTCGGTCGAAGGTAATTACATATTTGGTTAAAAAAGTTTAATTTTCCCATACCGCATATAGATCTTTCCTAATCATTATTTCAGATTACCTTGTATGTGGTGTTGAAAATTAACTGCGTCAAAAATCCGAATACATAGCAGATGACGACAAGGATTGAATTTAAGAGTTTTTAACATGATCTGTTTTGATATTTTATCGAAGAATCAATTATATCAAATGATAGAAAATCCAAAATATGGTATGTGGAGAAAAGGCCTAATCTTCACTATCTTATACTCCTGAAAAAATTACGAAAAATAACGGTTATTACTACTACATACAATCTACTCCTTGAAGCAACACGAATGAATCGGTAGTAAACGTGGCAGATAGTTAGAGAGTTACACGTACGACGTGGAGAGTATTGATGGGTGTAGGGATGGACCAAGACAAATCATGGGGCGAGAAAATGAACAGTTTCGTATTGGGACTACAGTGTTTGAATGGATAAGCATGTATCCATCCACGCCTCCATCGTATAACATCTGTTTACACTGCACCTGACCAACATCGGAGAAGAGAAACAGACACAAGAAATTAAACCTGAAATAGATAGATTGCTAGCTAGATGAGAAGAAGGCATAATATGACCATGTGAAATTGCACGAGGATATCGCAGTAGTCATCAGACTCGCAGATTTTGTAGGAGCAATTCATGCTTTATTTCATTATTTCAAATTTTTTTAGGACTAGTACTCTGAGAACCAATGATTCATATATACACGTTGGATATCTATTAATCCATCATCATCCTTGTTGCAAGTGCACAGATATCAACTCTATTTAAAATTTGAACCGAGTAATATATTATTTATATTCTTTTCGTTTTAAAATTTTTATAATGATATGTTATTTGAAGTTTAATTTAATATGAACTAATTAAATTTTAATGTAATATATTATTTATATTCTTTTCGTTTTAATATCTAAATAAAATAATAAATTTTAATTCTGAATTAATTTAAGAATTTTTTTTTGAAAAATATAAAGATAAAAATGAAACATTTCAAAATATGTGTTGTCATTGTAAGAAGTAAGAGATATGAGACCATCATTATAAATGAATAATTTCTTTTAATATTGTTTCTAATATTTTTTTATTTTGATTGTTGTAAGATTGATGAAATAGGTTTTGAATACTCAAAATCGATTGATAATAAATTGTAATTTCAATGTGTATAGGATACTAAACACAGCTCTTGGAGGAATGCCTCCTTCGCTGCGAATTATGGACTTATCATTTGAGTGGACATAAAAAAATTTGATTGTTTCAAGCTCTAAGACTCAAATATGAACAGAATATTCTCAATAGATGAGTTGCTTGTGAGCAGTAAACTTCCAGGTTACCTCCGGGGTCGATTGTTCCACTCAGAAACTTGACCAGGCTTTTCCATTTCTTCGGCTTCCGTCATCATTCAATTCAATGGTTTTGACTTCAAACCCTTACTATAATTAATCGATATCGATCGTATAAACTCAAACTACAGCAACTGTAACTCTATCCAAGAGAATAGGATAAAGATGGGAATCAACAGGCTAGGTTCATCACAATCCACAAATGGCGCGCACTAATCGTACGCAACTACTTATCTAGTCAAAATGAGTAATTAAATAGTACAACAACTTGGAAACCATTGAAATCCATCTACTAGATCCAAACCCTAAAGTGAGGGTTTGTCTATTGATTGGTACTCCATGTCCATGACATAAACATATTGATTGTTGTGTCATGGATTCAAGGTTTGATTATATAGTACACACAGTGGTTCTATTTCCTCGAGGGAATATTACGTTTTCCATCCAGCTGTAACCATGCATTTGTGGTGTGGAATTCGAAATAAATGAATGAAATAAAATCTGGGAAACGTCAAAATTAATTTCTCATTGTACTCAACCCCTCGTGCTGTCTCCCATTCCATCGACACAATAAACAAACAAACGAATACATGGATACAACGAAAATACACCAAGAAAATGAATTCTTAAACAAAAACAAACGAAATTGTTGAGATCTCTTTGAGATCATGTTCACTGTTTCCTTGCCACAGTTCCTCTTTGCGCCATCTTCCCATAAGCACCCTTTCTTCATATCCACTAAATAAACCAGCTACTTAATTACCCGTCTCCTATTTAACTTGTTACCCATCTGCAATAACAACAACTAGCTGGTTAATCGTTCCGCTGAAAAAGTATGGGCAATCATCGTTATGTGAAAGTACCAAAATCTTTTTGGCATCTCACGATGATAAGGTCTCAATTAGTCCTAGCAAACCAGGTAGCTAGTTACACCTTTAATTAATTTAGTAATTGCCTGGAAGTGATGATCGTGAGTTGTGGAGAACCCTTGGGAGTAATCGAACAAGCTCTCCATCGAGCCCTGCCTTTGCCAATTTGTTACACCGATACTGTTCTGCACCCATTAAAAATAATTGACTCTATTACTTACACACAAACAGATACATACGTGATTAGAGAGCCGCTCAGAAAATCCACTGACTGATGTATATCTAATAATATAGGCATTGAACGATGTCTATATACAAACCTGATAGTTGAAATAGGGAGAGCTGCTGGCGGTGTCATCAAGATGTGTAGTAGTACTACTACTTCCAGCTTTGCCATTGCGCTTCGACTTTTTTCCATCACTCGTGCTCTTAGGTTTCGAAGAAGATGGCACTGTTGCGACTCCAGTCGAGGGGGAGTCGCAACAATGACTAATCGCATACGATCCATAGTAACAATAATCATGCCCTACGGTATTATTCTCACGATTATAGAAGCTGCTATGGTGATGATCGTTATAGTTGACCTCGACCGCCTGATCTTGATAATGGGCGTGATACTGATGAGGAGGGCCAGAAGAAGCATCCGACATCATAGACATATCCTCCTCTTCCTCTTCCTCCTCTTTGTCGTCATTGTTGAACGGAGCTGTTTTGCCGTCGAGTCGGCTGGCGGGCTTGCGGTTCTCGTCGTCGCAAACGAGAAGATTTGAGTACTGGGAATGGCCGAGGTAGAGAGTCCAGCCGGACTCGCAGCCGCTGCTCATCATCTCCGAACCAAAGGCTGCGCTCATCATTTTTTTTCTCACCGTATGTTTTTTTGTGTGTGGGTTAATTTGTTTTGAGTTTTGGGGTTTGTTATTTGGGTTTGTTTGGTGGAAAATAAATAAGGGGCAGCAAGATAGATAGCTGGCTGCGGTGGTCTCCGAGGAGGAAGGAAGTGAGTGCTGTGGTGTAGTAATAGTAGCAGTAGCAGTAGCAGCAGTGTATAAATTGATATCATATGTGGGCTGTGCTGTGGGTGAATCTTATAGGATTTCTCGGGTTTGTCGTGATCACTGGTCATTTAAGTATAATACGAGAACATGAAACAGGACATCGGAAAAGGAAATGCCAGGTTGCAGTGGTTTGGTGTGATTTTTGTTGTTGTTTTCCTCCGGTCTATAACATACAGGATACAGGAGTAGTTAAAAAGAAAAAAAAAATTAAATGAACGATAAGAAGGTTGAATCGATCGACATGGCATAGAAGAGAGATTTACCGAACATTATCAAGGACAATACATTGTTAATTATATGTGCTTTCTTGGCTTCTATTATCCTAATCGAGAAGGTCTCAAAATGTTAACCAAGTCACTTCTTCGGTACTTCCATTAACACAATCGATAGTTAATAGATTTAGTAGACACTTGAAAAAAATATTGAAACCGTTTTCTAATATCTTTCTATAACCCTTATTCGCTTATTCAACACAATTGTTGTCATTCCCTTCGTCCCACGATAAATATAACATATATTTATTTTATATTATTTTTATATTTATGAATATAAGTTTCGTTTTCATATCAAATCATGTCTAATCATCCAACAATATGTATTACGTTAAAGTAAGTAATTTACACAATCATTAATGTTTCACAATAAATTTATAAAAAAATTACATATGATTGTCGTTGTACGCATGTTAAATTTTATATCGAAATATATGCTATGTCAAAATAGTGCATCCATTGTTGGACGGAAAGAGTATTATTTATTATTGAATCAATCTTATTATTCCCTTCGTCTCAAACAGGTTGTTTTCCTTATCCATGTAAGAAAAAAGACGATGACACTACGAATATTTCGCGGAACAAACACACGATGATTTTATAAATTTTCATAAAATATAAAACGTAATATATGTCATGAATTACAATCATAAATCAAAATAACATTCCTATCATATCATTTATTAATAAAAAATAACAGAATAATATAATTATTACGTAACTTTTCAATTATTATAAAACAAAAATAAATATTATTTATCACTAGATTAATCTTGCGGTAACAACCGGACCATAGAACACGGAGAGGATCGGAACGGGACGATGGAGGCCATGAACGTGATGTTGTGTGGGGAAGACTGAAGGGAGAGAGGAGATTAATGAGGGTAACACACTATCACGTGGGAGGTGGACAGTGCGACACAGTGGACAGCTAATGCAGCTCATTCACATCGTACCTTCTCCCCTTTCCTTCACTGCTACACTCACAAAAACGGATACACGTCCCGTATCAGTATGTCCACACTGCTACTACGCCCCTACTCTTCTCGTCTCCTTCATCCCTCGATCCTGCTCTCCAATATCAACACACACATTTACGAACAATGTGGTTGAAAAAGATATACTTCTTGGTTTTATATATATATCGAAGAAGGTAACTATCTAATTCATCTTACATGCACAAATGGATTGCTTGCCGTGAACTAGTGTAATGTCCATACTACACATTGTGAGCGAGCATTGAGTGATCAGCTTAGATACTACTAGTCTCGATGAGCTTTCTTAAAATAACTCTGAGCTCTTTGCGTTACACCCGGTGTGATTTCTGGACATAATAAGTTACCATCTTTTGACTTCCATATACGAGGATGAGCTAGAAGAACTATTACAGTAAGTACATGCTTGGGTGTTGGTACATTGCAAGTAGACAACACATGGACCACTCGATGGAGTATGTGCTGATAGTACGCTTTCCACGGGACTCTACACAACTGTAGTCGCTATACCGTTGTGGTCTCTCCCTCATCTATGTTTTCTTTCCGCTACAAAATCCCGCTTAAAAATGCAACTACTACAAGAATTCGTGTGATCTACTGTATATATACTCCGTATCAATCAGTTTCGATACCATGCAAATCCACATTATGACTCAATAGTCAATGGGTTCACACACCGAAATCACGCTTGATTTCGACACTCAATGATCGAAGCTTCACAGTCCCATGCTAATCTAATCGTCATTATAAAGAGAATCCATGGAACACGGACCGTTATGTTTTCTGCAGTTACGTACGAAGGAGCCCAAACAAAGAACCCACAGTCACTATGGGTTTGGACAAACCTCTGAAATATATGAGTATATCATTATACAGCCTCCATGGAGGTTTACATCCAGATATGAAGCAGTTAATCACAAGCAAGTTCACGCTCCGAAGATCGTTACGTTAATCATGACTGGTTTCGTCCATTTCGTATGAAGTGAAGGAGAAACAAAAACTTACGCCTGAGAACGGGGATGGAGGGTGAGTTGACTCCAGTCCCTCCCAGTTTGGCAGCCCCAATTGCTGAGATGGAACAACCACGAGCGAGCACAGACAACCAAAATGTACCTCAAACTGAAGTCTCTCCAGCATGCCTGACAAAACACCACCAAATAAGCCCGATGAATCATGAAAAAACTTCAGACCGCAGCAAGCCAAGGTGCCACACATCGGCATTACTACTACTAAAATCAAGGGTGCGGTGCCAGATACAGAGACAGGGTTTCTCACAAGCTAGGTTTGGCACGAAAAAGTTTGGCCCGCTAACATTCCGTGTTCCTATAAACCTTTCGTGATTCGCAAAGGTATTAGATGGTACTAGGAAGTCCTATAAACCACATAGATGGTTCATCTGGATGCCAAACCTACACAATTCCCTTGCATCTGCTCATACGGTTTGCTTTCCTTCCGTATGCTAAACCACCCACGGTATCAAAATTTCAACATCGCCATATCAGGTTGGAATACCAGAGCATGAGTACAGAATCCACTCAAATGATTCTACAAAGAATGTTGTAGAGTTGGTAGCCATATCTAAGTTGATCGTTCACTAAGCGAGCATGAGAAGTTTATAAAACGATGGAATGGACTGGAAAATACCATCTGCCATAGACATTTTCATTTGTTCTTCTTGAGCCATTCAAGAATACCCTTTTCAGCTTCGGTAAGCTCTTTCTTCCCCTTTACCGACCCTTCCACGAAATCAAAGTAATCCTTGTAGTTGCGCTTGTAGTAGTTGTCCAGTCTCTGCAGTGATCAGCCAGCCAACAATTTAGAGATACATAAATCAAAGCTCCGTTTAGCTTGGATCAACTAAACATCAAGCATGCATAAGTTGAAGCAGTGATCCATTCACACATGACTAGCAAACCCTGCTACCGTTGGTAAAAAGACATCTGAAGTGTATACAAACATGTTAAGATAATGCATTCAACAGGGCAAACAAGAAAGAGCAATGCCACAGTACGGTGTTCCCATCACGTGATAGTGAATACAATTGAAACAGAACTTCGAGTTTAAATACAGAGTACACTGAATAAAACCTGACAAACAGAAAAGAACAATGGATTCTCACTCCGAAACAAATAGAAACAATCCATTTGAGAAGTTACTTCAGGAAATACCTCCTTGTCGTTCTTGGCCTTGTTTTCCTCTGATTTGTTCAGATACTCTGGAGTAACAAAACCATAACATTAACGCAACAATCATTATCCAATAGAAGCACCTTAACAACCAAGAAAAACATCAGGAAAGTGATAGTCATACTCTGAAGAAGCTGAGTCCTGGAGTCAATGGCGTCAGTTGTTGCCAACAGAGGAACAACCAGGAGAAGTCCTCGCCGGGCAAGGTTTCCGATCACCGGACTTCTAACTTCATATCGACATCCTATGACCGGTACAATGGATTCGGAAGAACAAACCTTGCTGCCACAGACTGCTAAACCCATAGACATGATCTCCTATGCATCTATGATCCTCGAAAGGCAAAAGCAGAAACATAGAAGATGACAGTAGCTGCTAAGAAATTCCTGGCCCCTCAATCCAGCATTGAGATGACTTTCCTGTGGTCACCATTCTTCTCCAGATTTGCTCCCTATCACTCTCTTTCTTTCCCCAAAATTACTAAAACCAATACACAAAGCTCACACTTATAATAACAAACCAAAACTTTATTCTCTAACATGACATTGTAAACAAGGACACAACTGTATTTCCAAGACACTTTTAAGCTTCTCGGTGGTTCCTTCAAGGAAGTGTTCCTTATTGGTTTCCCTTCGGCGTGACAGAAATTCTGTCAATAACTCACGATACTTGCAGAATTGTGAGAAACATAAAGCAAATAGATGTTCTTTTACAATACAAACGTGACACAAGAATAGAAAATACTGTGTGTGTGTGTGT
>LIEC01006266.1:0-17882 GCA_001925005.1 Drosera capensis
ACGTCTCTACAAGCAAGAGGTGAAACAACTAAGGAAGATCACGAGATACGACAAATTGTCACAGATCTTGCTCTTGCGGCTCTCCGCCCATTCCGACAAAGATTCCTACGAATGTGGGGTGATGGTATGGGTTGGGTGAAAGTGAGGATGAGGTTTTTGGATTAGATGGGATGGATGAATTGTAATTTTTTGAAATTATTTTTTCTTATTATATGTATTTGTAATTATTATTGAAAATTATAGTTTTGGGTAATACTCTATTAAAATAATTTGGTTCTAAAATAAATTTATTTCAAAATAAAACTAAATATTGAAGCCAAAATTTTATATTTTGGACAAAAAACGTTTTTTGGTGTCGAATTGTATTAATGATTAGACTCACTTTTAACTCTATGTTTATATCTATAATTGAAACTAAATTGCAGAAATTAAGCTCCAAACGAAACGTTAAAGACTATATAGTTACTTACTAATAATAAATAAATAATAATATATATTAAAAATTAAGGAAACATTACCTAAAAATATCACCTAACTAAGTTAATTATCATGAAGTATCATTTTTTTTTTCCTCTAAAATACCTCTTATTATTTTTATATAAAAAAAGACATACAATTTTTGTGTGATTTTTGAGAGATTTGATTTTATTCCTTTTTCTATGTATTAAAAATGAATTTCACACTTTATGAATTTTACTGGCATAATCTATTCGAAATGGTATTCAACCATTTTCTTTTTCTTCTTCAAATATTCTCTTTTTTCTCAAACGTTCTCCATCAAACGATTATTCATCATATTCGATCAAACCACAAATGGGTTCATCATCTTTGTCTTTAGTTTGTCGTCGTTTTCGTCTTTAGTTCGTTGTCGTCAACAAAGACGGTTGTCATTCGGTCATTTTCGTTGTCTGTTTGCCCTAAGTTCATCGTCGTCAATTTCTTGTTATAATCATGGGTCGGCCGTGGGTTCGTCATGGATTATTGCTATAATCGTGGGTTCATCATGGGTTCTTCATTGTGGTTCTTGAATTTAATAATAATTGATTTTTCGGAATTGAACTTTGGATGAAATATTTATTTCTGGGGAAGAATCTCCAAATTGATTATAAGATAACTAATGAGAATAAAATAATAATGGGATACTTTTATGTAATTAAAATTACATGTATCTATCAAGTATTCTCCCAAAAATTAATTGAATGTACTAATAAAAAATTGGATGAAAAAATCGCTCAATATAATTTTGAAAATTTTATGACGTGTTAGATATTTTGATAGAAGTTCATATAACACATTGATTTCTAAATTATGTTAGATAAATCAAAAAAATATAAAATTTAGGGTAAATTTGTTCAAAATAGAATATTTTGAATGTAAAAGGAAACCAAATATTGTAGTGCTAATTTTATAATAGATGATAAAAACATTTTTTTTAATGCTTCCTCGTCTCGTCAGATTTATTTGTGTGTTAAATTTATATTGAATAATATTAAAATTTAATAATAATAAAATGAAACCAAACATTGAAACGATAATTTTATAATGAATGATAAAAACACTTTTTTTAATACTTTTGTCGTCCCTTATAGAAAGTATAATAATTTGATTAGAATTGAGAATTTATGTATGTGTTAAATTTATATTGAATAATATTAAAAGAATAATCTATTTTATATTAAAAGAATCAGTCAATGTCATATAACTAATTTTAATTTTTTATCATATTTAAAAACATTATAATTTTTATATAAAATTTAATTAAGATAAATATTAATATAATTTTTATAGGAGAAAGATAGTCTGACAATACTCATCGGGTTCGACTTGCTCTAAACTAACGAGGGATGGCCCCAAACAAAGAATCATATCTGTCACAGTCACACCAAACCCTCCGATTCTAGCCCAAATCGCCGCCGACGAACCACCGCACTCGCCGCCGCTGGCGACACAAAACCAACAATCTTCATCTACAAGCGCTTCCCGTCTTGTCCTCACAGTACTCACCAAATCACACGATCTTCATCGCCAAATATCCAACAATCCTCCATTTCTCCATCTCCATTGCCGAATTGGTTCTAAGATCGCTGATGAATTGGTTCCAGCGCAAGTTGTTTCTCTACAATGTCACGTTCGGACTCTACATGCTCGATTGGTGGGAGCGTTGTCTCTTCAGTATCCTTTTCGTGTTTCATCGATTGATCGACAGTTGTTGAATTAGGGTTTCGTTCCTTAGAGATATGGAGTTTGGTAATTTGATATTGTGTTTTTGTTTTTGGAGATTGTTTTGTTTGATGTGAGTTCCTATTAGAGTTTTAGATACGTTGATGATAATGTTGATGACGAATATATGCTACAATGGCGGTCGATACGTTGCTGGCGTGCGGCCGATGTACATAGTTACATGGATGATTGTAATCGGTGAGTTGACTTTCTTTGGTTTTGCATGTCGATGTATTTTCCTGAAATACTAGACTGTTATTTAACTTATTGTTCGTGTCACCTTTGTAGGAGTGTAACTTTTGATAATTTATTTACAAGTTTTAAAAGTTGAGAAGTTGGTATGAGCAATCTTTAATCAAAAACAGGTTGTATCGTGTAGCGCGTATTAGAGGTACTCAGCAAGGTTGACGTCGCATTTTAACAGTAATTTGCATATGTTTCTCGGCACATTTCTCCTATTGTCTTTCTTTATAGTTCTTAGACTCGAGTCGCTTCTTCTTTGAGTCTGTCATTGAGGAGAAATTGATACTAAAATGCTAGAGGTAACTGTGTCCTTTTTCGACTTAAAGTAGTTTCCTTATCCAAAGACCTGCATCTTGGGAACTGAGGTTACCACTGAAAAGTTTGATACATGACTTCATACATGCTGAGAAGATATGCTATTGTTGGTTAACGAAAACGAAAACGTTCTCTACCAAACACATGAGAGTGACCAATTTTAGGACTTCAGGAGTGTGATACATGAGGCATGGCTTCTAATTCAGGTTCGGAGGAGATTGATGCATAACTTTTTCTGTTGATTTTAGAGCTTCTAGATTTGGCTGAGGTGAAGTGCTGTTTATCCTGAGATGCTTTTAGAATCTGTCCGTGTGTAGAAATGCATAAACCTAATAAAGGACGTGACACATGGGAGAGAATAATGGTGCCCTCTATAACATGGTTTGTACTTTGTAGAAAAGAGTAGGATCTATTGATGAGCATGTTATTTGTTTGGATCTCTGTTGTTTTCCGTTTGCATCACCGAACAGGTGAAACGAAAAGGGGGGCTAATAAAAGGGAACTAGGTGGATGGGTTTTATAAACCTTGCAAGTCACCAGAATCATAGGCAACAATTTTTCTGGCTTATGTTGAGTGAAATAGGTGGTGACAAATAGCTTAATGTTCGGCATCTCTATACGTCCAGGTAAGACGACCAGTTTGCTGGCCAATACATGGTAACTCAACTGTATAATTGTATTGTATTACATAGAGGGATAAAATACCTTAAAAAGTAGGGAATTTATACATCTGCATTCTCTCCATTGTAACATTGTTCATGTCTTGATGTAGCAAGAGCAGTTTGCTCGAAGGAAAATCATTTCCCTATTAAGCTTTTTTATAGGGTTGATTTCTTCGGAAAAGAATCGTCGCAGTACTAGGGACCTCAACTTTTCGTTTTCATGGTTATGGTCCTTTTTGTTCCAAATATCTATCCGCTTTCGACATTATAGCACACTACTGATTCAATTTGGCTTATTGTTGCTCTTATCTGTATTCCTTTTGTTCAAAATTCTTCACTCTCCTAAATTATTCGTCATAGCGTTATCTTTTTCAAAAAGTCGATAAGCATCATTTTTCTGATGCTTGATTTTCAAATTATTGCAGTGATGACCTATCGATTTAGGACCAAAGCTAGCCGTACGTTGCTCCAAGCTGTTTTGATCATGGCAAGGAGAAGATCGAATGATTAGAACACCGGTGGAGAATAGCTACCAAAGATTGGATCAATGTATACGCTTTCTGGTCCCTCTGCTTCAGCTTTGACAAATAAGAGAAATAAACAGTATGAGCTCATTGTTTCCTCGCTTCCAAAAATACTTTGAAGTGGCTATGTGGTTCTGTTATCGTATTGCTTTGAATTGCATCCATTGCTGTCATATGGAGGAAGGCTCCGGCCTAGTATCTGTGGCCAACATATGTTCCATTTATGTTAATCATAGACTGACTATTTATATCATATGATTGTCCTTACCCTTCATCTCTCATGTTTATCGTCCTCTCATCCATATCATCAATCTTTTTGCTGCCCTGCTCCGACTCTCGTTGATCTGGGACCATGGAGCATTGGATAATCTATTCTATGAACGTGACCTATACCAGCAGCGGTTTTGTGTCGTCATTGTCCCGTTTATTTCTGTTTCAGTATATAATTGTTGCGGGGGTGCCTTTCGCTTCTGGTATGGTTTGCGCACAGGCTAGATCTTTCTCCTTGGACCCAACCAATGCAGCAAATTGGATGATATGTACATGTCATGTACCTTAGAATTGAGGCATGTTAGGTACTTAGCATTAATGGCCTCACTCCAATGGTCAATATACCATGATATATCCTATGACCATTCCAAGAATGTGTATTCAAAATTCAGATCTCTAGCTTGGTTAATCTGTGCTGGACTCGCTCCTGTGTAACGGGTTGTCAAGGTGAATATTAGTATGAAGGATGACATCAAGAAAACCTAGGAGTGCCCGGATCCGTCGATGTGGTTAAGAAGACGATGATGGCAAGTACATAATGATTCATAGCATGATCAGAGAAAATGGTCTTGTGCTAAGGTTTGAGACTGCTGAAACGAGTCCATTTCTGTTTGGGGTCTCGACGTCATGGATCGCACCGGGAAAAATAATGATTTGATGCCGCTATCAATTGGGTAATGAGTATAAGCACAAAATAAACTTGGCTACTTCATACAATTATTGAAGTTAATGCCAAGATATTCAAGTAATTGCTATCGTCACTGACCTATTGCCAACTTGGAAAAAAGAGGTCTAGGTGACTTTGTATTTTGATTATTCTAAGGTGTTTGCAAACTAATCGTATTATTTACAATCTATTCTGAAGATTCTCTATGACAAGCATGTAGCCTTGTGCGAGATGCTAAGAAATCTTAACATCGGATTACACTCGAGTAGGTGGATTATATCTGAATCATGTTATGTGGTTGAGGATTATTGGGTATTTGAATTGGTATTTTTGTCTAATTCGATTGAGGATTTATCGATTGCAATGAAACAGATACGCATAAAATGACGAGTTAATCATCGAGATTTCAATAAGTAGTTATTCATATCAATATGAACCATGTCTTGTATAACAATATCAACCCATGACCACCTCATCTCACGTAACCCATACCTTAGTACCGTCGTTCTTTCGTTATGTACAAGTGCATTGTAACTTATCTAAGATCTAGGAGTAATAGGAAATGTGAAAAAGCTGGCTACATGATCCATAGGTTAAAGGCTGGTTTGTTGCTATTCAAATTAAAGGCTCGTAAGATCTAGGTGACTAAGGTTATCTAAAATGATCAATGGGTTTGAACTTTGATGGTTGATGCCCACTCTACTCTAACATGTGTGCTTTCGGTGGCGTACAAATATTGAAATTTATGGATATATCTGTGAGCTTCAATCAACTTGAGCTCTTGACTTATCCAGATAATTTATAAGCCAAGCTGGCTTCTGTACTCATCGGACCTACTTGTTCGTGCAAGAGCTGGAACAGGACGTCGTGTGTGACTCTGCTCATTTTGGATATTATCCATGGTTGATGCATCAATGATCAATGATGAATCATGGTGTTGAATATGATGTTTATTTAGGACATATTTGATATTATTTTTGTTTTACGTTTTCAGTTTTTATTTCGTTGATTGATGAAACAGAATTGGTTATTTTCGATTTCTGTTTTCAAAACGCATGAAAGAGAAAAAAAAAAAAAACAAAAAAACAAAAAATAAAGGAATTTATATATGTGTTGAATTAATTAAAAAATGATAATTTTGTTTTTGTGAGGATGTGAGATAAAGAAATGAGGAAAAGAAAGAAAGATTAATAATGATGTGATATAAAATAGGGATATTTTGATATTTTTATATAAAAAAATTATTAAATATAAAAATATTATAATTTAAATAAAATATTCAAAAAATATATTGTAATTTAAATATCGAGAAAGAAATATTAAGTAAATATTTTATATTACTAACATTTTATCATGAAATAACATAATCAAATCAGAGTCAACCCAATTAAGCAATGCTCCGAGTCTAAATTCACTCATCCGATTCCATTTCAGATTAATCCAACTGCTCCCACCCAAACAATTATCTTAACCTAAAAAAAAATCTTGCACAAAATTTCCCTGTTTTTGTTTGTTGTCCAAAATCATATCCAACTTCCCCCATCTCCTCCGCCCACTCCCCTCCCTTCCCTCATTTTTCCTCATCCGCCGTCCCACACACAACTCCCACTCACTCACGCATCTCTCTGTCTCTCTCTCGTCGTTTTCCTCTCCCACTCTCCTATCCTCATCCATCCAATCAACACTTTCTCCTTTGCTCATCCATCGCCACCTCCTCGCCGCCGATCACATCCCCACTGTTCCGCCCAGCTCGCTAGCTCGCCGGCGAGCGAACACTATCACATCATCGAGTCGAATCGAATCGAATTGTTTCTATTTTGTTGTAGTCCAATCATGAAATTATTATCAGGAGGGAAAGAATCTCGAGCTTCTGCTGCTGCTCCTGGTGGTGGTGGTTGAATTATTCTCCTATTTTTTTCCCCTTTATTTAATATTCCTTTTTATTTATTTTACTGTGATTTTTTGGCTCGGGTGGAGAGATTGACTGGTTGCTGCTCCTTCTCTCTCCTCACACAGCTAATTTTCCTTTTATTTTTTTAAATTCGGATCGAATTTATTTGATTATTATCCTGTTCACAAAGAGAGCTAGCTCAAAAACACCAAAACCCTAGAATCCGAAATCGAATTGCTAGCTCTGCTCGATCGAAATCAGCTTCGCTGGAGCTATGCCGATAGATATGGACAGCTCTGTTGTGTCCACCAACACCGGCTCCGCCGAAGCCAGCGTGTCCTCCACCGGAGACCAGCCGCTGCAGCCTTCCGCTCCGCCTCCGAAGAAGAAGCGTAATCAGCCCGGCATGCCGGGTAAGCGCAACCTCCACCATCTCTCGCTCCTCAGAAATGCTAGCTACTACTGTCTATTTGTGCAGTCAGATAGATAGAAATTGTATCGTAAGTTTCGATAGTTATTATCGAATCATGAGAATTAGTGGGAATCAATATATGAGATAGAGAGTTTCCGATAAGATAATACAGAATGTTATTTTGTGGATCTCTTATTATGAGCTTGAGGTCTTGCTTGGTTAGGTAATAGGTAACAAGTGACTTTTTACAAAAGTGAGGCTTGATGAATGTAATAGCTGAAATTGGTTTCATATTTGCGGGGTTTCAGATCCGGGAGCGGAGGTGATAGCATTATCTCCAAACTCCCTCCTGGCAACAAACAGGTTCTTGTGCGAGATATGCAACAAGGGGTTCCAGCGGGACCAAAACCTGCAGCTTCACAGGAGAGGGCACAACTTGCCGTGGAAGCTGAGGCAGAGGACCAGCAAGGAGGTGAAGAAGAGGGTCTACGTGTGCCCAGAGCCGAGCTGCGTGCACCATAATCCGGCTAGGGCGTTGGGGGATTTGACGGGGATCAAGAAGCATTTTTGTAGAAAGCATGGGGAGAAGAAGTGGAAGTGCGAGAAGTGTTCGAAGAAGTATGCTGTTCAGTCGGATTGGAAAGCGCATAGCAAGATTTGTGGCACTAGGGAGTATAAGTGTGATTGTGGCGCTCCGTTCTTGAGGTTGGAATTCTTTTGGATTTCGATAGCTGCTTGTTCGATTTTGATGCTGTATTGTGTATTTGTATTACTTTTCTGGCTGGGCAGTTTGGTTGATTGGTTCTTTTCTTCGTTGTAGGCGAGATAGCTTCATTACGCATAGAGCTTTTTGTGATGCCTTGGCTGAGGAGAGTGCTAGGAATGGTACAACACCAGTGCAGCTACCGCCTCCTAATAGTGGTGCAAGTGATGGGAACCTGAAGCCCAAAGCTTCAGTGCCACCTCCTGTGGTTTCATCTCCACCTTCACAGCCACCTCAACCGCTTCAACTACCGCCACCCCAATGGCAGCCAGCACAAGCACTAGCCACTTCACCTTCACCACCTCAGTCACCCCAACGGCAGCCTGCACAAGTACTGCTACCTCCACCTCCACCTCCTCTGCCACTGCCTCCTGCTGAAACATTAATATCTTCTGTGTTGCCGACCCAAAATTCAGGTAACTATGTTTTCAGAGTTGGGATTAATATAGCATTCTGCTCACTGAGTTCGTTATGCCTGCTATTTCGGATTTATAGCAATTCTTCCCTGTTATATCTTTAATGGGATCAGTGGTTTGTGTATTATTGCATAAAGCATTCCACTGCCAATATTGACGAACTTGTTGCTCAATCTGTCTTACCTAGCTTGCTTTCCCATTACTAATCATTGCTGTAATCTCTGTTTGTCACGGAAATAGTATACTAATTGGTCTAATTATCATGGTACTTGACTTGCAAATGCAATCAAGAGATCACAAAATCCGCATTATGTGCAGTAAAAAGCTCTCATAACATCTTACACGAGGAACAATGATAGTGTTGTCACACTTGTGTAAAGTGAGAGATATCCATCTGGTTCAAAGTATCATGAAGATAGAAAGAGGGGGAAAAGGAGAAATGGGATTGGAGATCGGAGATCATTGCAAAAGTTTCATCCATCTTTAGGGAAAAGCTTTGCTTTCTTCATCCGTGCTTGTGAAATGAATTGACATTTTCATTTCTCATTGCTTTCGCTTTTCAGTGATGGAGATACCTGATGATGATAGTCCAGCATTGGAAGAAGCACCATTGAGGACCTCGGGACACGCAAGTGGGTGTAGCACTAGCAATAGCAACAGTTCCTGTATAAGTGGCAGCACTAGCAGTGGTGTTTTCGCTAGCCTGTTTGCTTCTTCCACAGTATCTGGAAGCTTACCTTCACAATCTGCTGGTTTCTCTGATATGATGCGAACCATGGCACCCCAAGATCATCCGGTTGACCTTGCAACATCTATGTCGGTAGAACCCATTTCACTCTGCCTAGCAACATCATTGTTCAGTCCAGTTGGACAGGGACAAAGGCCGTATGTGCCGCCACCTCTGCCTGCGATGTCTGCCACAGCACTGCTTCACAAGGCATATGAGATGGGTTCAAAAGTTACCGGTGGCTCATTGCTTTGCGGGCTTGGCTTAGTTCCTTCATCATCATCATCAGGGTATGTGGGGAGTTCACAATGGCATGGCGGACAAGTGGAGTCAGAGGGTTCCTCAGTTCCATCAGGACTCGGTCTTGGTCTACATTGTGATGAAGGTTCCGGATTAAAGGAGTTGATGATGGAAAGTGCTTCCATGTTGGGTCCTAAGCACCAAACTCTGGACTTTCTTGGTCTAGGGATAGCTGCTGGGGGAACCCCCAACGGCGTCGGTCTCTCTGCTTTGATCACTTCCATTGGAGGTAGCCTTGACGTCTCAACAACCGCTTCTGCAGCTGCTCCATTTTTGGATTTTACTGGTAAAGATCTTTCAAGAAACTCATGATATCAGATACAGACACGACAAAGGCGAGATCCGAATCTGTTGTATATTCGAACTTATGAAGAAGAGCGGGATCTTGGAAGATGAGAGATGGTCCGTAGTTTGGTTTTGAAGCATGCTGATCAGGAGGATTTGCGCGACGCTGAGGCAGCTGGCTGTTTTTCATCAAGCTGCTGTGTTTAATTTTTAGTATAGTAAGCATGTTGTGTAATTCAAGTCAGCGAAGGTGTAGTGTAGAGATGGATTTTTCCTCCTCGTTTGTAGAGGGGCCGTAAATTGTTAATGTATATTGTGATGTTTTCTTTCATTCCAGTTGCAATAAAGGGAAATTGATTCCTCTTTTTGTATTTTCGTGTTTTTTGTTTTTTTGTTTTTTTTACAAGGAAAGTGATGGCCTTTATTTCTTATTATTTCTTGCACTCAACGAAATGAAATCATTAGTCCCAGTCATCAGAAACGAAGAACAAAAAGGCACTCAACGACGGCGACGAACGCCAACAACGACGACAAGCACTAGCAACAACGACGAATAACATGGAGCGATGAAGAACAATAGCAGAGGCGACGAACAACAACAAAAAAAGATGAAAATTTTCGATGTCGTCACCGAGTAGAACCAGAGACCCACGAGTTTCTAATGATAGAAGAATCAATCGAAAATTGTTTTGAATTCGAGGATAAACGAAGATCGGATTTCTCATTGAAGATAGTGGCTAATTGATATGACATAGAAAGGGTAGATTCGACAAGAAAGCATCTTCATTCCTATTCCAGGTTGAATGATCGACTTCGGAAAGGGACATCTGAAATCAAATTGGTTGTTTTTGGACGGAATGTGATTCAGTCCGAAATCGACTATTTCAGTTGTAACCAAACAGATTTTTCTTAATTCCATAGTATTGGAGGATTACTTTCCGGCTCCCATTCCCATATACCAAACGCAGTATAAGTGTTCAGAACTATAGTGAAGGAATGATTTTTTTTTTGCATGATATAAGTCATTTTTTTTGAATTAATTATAATAAAATTTGATTCGTGATAATCAAATATTTTTTTAATATTAAATGGAAAGATTATAACATTATTTATGGCACGCATAATTTCTCATCCACCTGTTTAAATCACCTATCCATATAATCAAATGTCACAATCATACAATATTTTATCCTTTATTTATAATTTTTTATTTGATCATGATGATCAATTAACTAGTGTAGTGTACGACACTGACAAGATTTGATTGAAGATTAGATGTTTTTGTTGTTTTGTTCGGTGACTTCATCCATGAGTTGTAAAGTTTGACAGTGTATTATTTTGTTAATTTTATAATAAATATAATATTTTTTAATTTTAAATTAAATTTATTTATAATTTTTTAATCAATATTTGATTATAAAAATAAAATTATAAATAAATTTCTGAATGAATTTCACTTTATATTTTAATGTCTAAAAAGGTTTCTACGTTTAAATATTGGGACTTATCGCATTGCATTCTCGTTGCGTTTGGATCAAGGCAGCTTGGAATAGGACACAATGCAAGCGAGGAGACAGAACGGGGGATATTATGCAGTGTCCATTATGACCTTCCTGTAATGGTTATTGTGGCCGTAACAAAGCAAATTTGGTTCGAGGACTGAAACTCTATACAAACGTGATTGGAGGCTGCTAATGTTGGATATTACAACCGATAATGAGCGAGATTTATGTGTGCTTATTGGACTTGGAAAATAGACAAAATTACAGACAAATTAATAACACAAATACTCAAAATCATCCTTTCTCCCGTCATTTTCTGTTATACAATATTTTCCCTAGAATTTATCTCAAAACTATTAAATAGCCTGTCATATATGGTATCCTTACACCTCTTGGAACTAATAATATATGGTTTATGTGTGTATATTATTATCATTTTTTATTGTTATATATTTATGTGTTAAATTAAAGTTAAGAACTAATAAAATTATGTATTATATATATGTAGATAACAATCACAATATTTTATTCTTGTTTGTGGGATTTGATTATGATGGTTTTTTTAATGATTTGGGATTAGGATTTTATTTATTGAGATTATTATTTTGAAATTTGAATGTAATTATTATATTCAATTTGATTATTTACAAATTAATGTCCTTTTATGTCACAAACAACTCAAATGAAGAATTAAAATTAAAATATTATATTTTAATCTTAAACATTTATTTTTTAATCGTTTAATTTCAATCATTTATTTTTTTTTAGTAGACACATACTTCTTTTTTTCATAAGTTAATATGTTAAGTTAAGAAATGTATATTGTCAGATTTTTTATATTTTGTAACTAAAATGTGATGATATATATTCTATAACTTATATTATAAAAATAAAATTTATAATACTAAAGACTCAGGGAATGTGTGTTATGACATGGATGTATCTTATAATAAATAAATAATTGAGATTAAAACAACATAAATCAAAAATTAAGATTAAAATATTTTTTTAATCTTAATCATTAATTTTTTATTATTTAATCTCAACCATTTATTTTTTTCACTAGACACACTTATATTATGACACTCTGTTTTTCCTTCATACTAATAACTATCAATACAATTACTGAATCGATCACATATTTCTGTTTTAAAATAACTTTCCGTCATCAAACCCAAATACTCCCTTCGTCGTAAAAAAAAATCGATATAGATATATATTTTATATTATTATATACGTATAAATATAAATCGTAATTTTATATTAAATTAAATTTGATCGTCTCATAATATATATTTAATTAAAATATATAATTTCACAATAAATTTTTTAAAAATTATATTTATTATATATATATATATATATATATAAATTAAATTTTACATCCTCCTACACATAAAGTCAATTTGTTTCTTTTTTTCGGGACACAGAGCAGCAAACTTCCCATCATCCAAAAACGAAACAGAAAAAAAAAAGCAATAAAATATCACTCACAAAAAAGTTCCTCCGCATATCCGCTCATCTGCTACAACTCCTGCCCTCCAACTCTCCGTTTGGCTTCCTCCCAATCCACTCACCGTCGTCTCCGCCGAATTCCGCCACCACGCGTCGCCGAACCTCCGACGTTCTCTCGATTCGCCGTCTTCGATCGGCGGCGCGACTAATCTGGTGGCTGGGGAGCCTTGCTCGTTGCCTCCTTCATCTCGCTACTCGAATTCGTCGTTTCGACTTGAGGTTCATGTTTCTGGGGATTGTGAAATGTGCGGGATTGGAGTGGTGGAGAATCAAATTCGTTCTATGTTTATAACTGTGTTAGCGAGTTCAATTTCCCTCATGAATTTTCCTTCCCAAAGTGGAAAGATTCGAGGGGAGGGGACTTTCTTTCACCACAGCTCCTTTTATTTCACCTCGTTTCACTTCCCCTCCTCTCCCCGGCAAACTCACATACCGAGGGGAGGGGTTGGTGGGTCAAGGGGGAGAGGAGGGTTGGTGAAAGAAAAATAAAATTATTATCTCTGTGAGTTATGAGAAGAAAATAAATTTTCCTTCAAATTTTAGATTTTTTTTAAAATAAACAATTTATTTTTTTATTTTTTTATAAAAACTCAAAATCAAATAAAATTTGAGAAATTTTTTTGTCTCTCCTCCCCTCCCTCCCTTTTCCCAACTTACAATCACGAAATCTTCTTGGATTTTATGTTTTAAATACTCAGTGGGTTAGGGTTTCTTTGATTTTCAATTCACGTTGTGTTACATTGACTCGATAAATCTACAGTAATATAGGCTCATGTTACAGTGACTCGATAAATCTACTGCGTTAGTGTTTTTGAGAGAATCTGATGTATATGCAGTAGAATCGAGAATCTGATGTAGACTTGTATCAGTAGAAGTATAAAATATGTGTGTTGACATAAAGTAGAGAATTTGCTGAAGTTATCTAATGCCAGTGTTGTTGGAGCGGGATCATGAAGACGAAGTTCTGTATAATAGTTCTCCCTCGGTCCAAGAAAAATGCAACTGCACATAATTCGAAGCTTTCACGGATCGATCAAAATTCAAATATTATTTTTTAATTTTATTTTTTATAAAATTATTGTGAATTATAGTTATAGTTTAAGTTGTGAACTAATACTTTAAGTTGTGAATTTGGCCCATGTGAAAAAATAAATTTTTAATATCATAAAAGAACAAGACCAGAACGTCTCGAAATGTTTGTAGCAGCAACTTTTGTTTTTTGGATAGAGGGAGTAGCACAAATCAGCTACTATTTTCATCAAGCATTGGAACTTTGATCTTTGATATAAGGGTGCTAGTTCAATAGATCATGCTCTTCTCGGCGCCATATCAATAGTGCTTGTTCGTCTGATTGTCAGCTTGGCGTCTACCTTATGTCTATTCCCAACGAAGTGATTATGAGCAAGAGTGGATTTTGTCTTAAACCTATGGTTTTGTTGGCATGATTGGGGTGAATCAAAAAAGTTTATAGATAAAATGATAAAATGTCATGATTTCTTAGGGAAAAGGTAGTTGGGAGGTAGCTCATATCTTACTGGGTGAGAAAAGATGATTTGAGCTTAACCTAATTTTACCGTTTCATCAGTGTGATTACAGAATGGCGTTGTTCAATGAGGTGCAGATAGCTGAGTGATCATAGTATCCAACTATTTGTTTTTTTTTATGGCAATCTAAATTTATTGTGCCTTACACTCCAATTGCAGGTTTTGGGTGGTGGGAGTCTGTGAGGACCGCTGAAGTTGTGGTTATGGTTTGGGATGTTGAAGTGATATGCAATAGTTAAGGGGATAAAATGCGAGCTGGTGTCTTCTCAAATCTTAATACTACTTACAGTTTTGGTATTCGTAGTGTTGTGGTAGTGAAAGGGAATTGCAGTAGGAACTCAACAGATGTGCTAAAAAGTTTCAGCAGAACACAAGAGGGCCTAAGCATGTTTTCTGCTGTGAGTAGTAGTCCAGTGGCATGCTCGAGATCTTTGAGTTACAATTGTGGTATTAGTCGACGCTCTAAGCACAGTAGTCTTGCCTCCATTCATACTCAGCTTGGGGGAAACCTGATGGCTACTTCTGGTTCCCATGCGATAACGGGTGATATTTTTGTGGACAAGTTTTTTTCTGCAATTGGGAATGTTTTTCACCATGGAAAACCAAGTTCTGTTTTGTTGGCTGATAAAGGACTTGGCCATTGTCAAAGGGTTAGTCTAAGTTTGAGTAGTGGAGAACCATCTGGTGTGTTCCTTGGTTGTGGGCACTTAACGCATGGAAAGGTATGGAGGTCTGGTTCCAGGCGAATTGTCGGGTCCTGTTCAATGAGGGTCAGTAGATTTGCTGCTGTACATGGTGCTGCCCATGATGTCTCCTTTGACCTATCCTCGGTTGATGAGCAGCTTGGAGGTCAGAGGGATTCATCTGAACAGTATGATTCTTTCTCTTCTGTTGTTTTAGAATGCTTTTGTCAGATGACGCCTTTTATCTTTCACACATGAATTATTTTATAAGGATTGCGAATCGTTTTCAGCCCGGCTTTGTATTTTATGCTGCCTTATTCTTGTTAGGTGATTTGTTGACCCTTCAGACTCTTAGAGCTGGCAATTTCGCTGATGGCGTGGGTATGGATAAAACTATATGGGTATGGAGATTCCACTGATAGCGTAAAAATACTGATAGCCATATTTGGTGAAATTGAAAGTTAATGTTGGTAATCAAAGTTTTAATTGGAAAGCATGCAGTCTGCCTCATATCATCATGCAGTAAACCTAAGTCAAATATAGAAAGTTAGAGATGCTACATCTCACTCTCCCAATGCCCTCCCATTGCGACGGAAATAGCTGGGTCAGTATTGTTGCACATATAGGTTGTCTCTTCTATAACTTTTTGTTGAAAAATCGGGGAAAAAACTTGTCTTGTTGTCATCCTACAGTAATCTTATACTCCTTGAACTTGTTTCATCATTCTACTTCACAAGAAGCACTTAAGGGTTGTCTTTGGTTTCACATTCTACATGGGACACCAGTGCTTGCTTATATTTTCTGTTTTAATGTTTTCAATCTTTTGTAGCGATGTTTTCATGGATGATCAAGTCTGTCATGGACTACGACTAAATGCATTCCTCATTTTCTTTTTTCCTTTATTGGGGGATGAGGTGTGGAACTTGATTAAAAAAATGTTTTTAACTTTCAATATGTTCGTGTGCTAAAATGTACTCTTGAGTTCATTACTTGATTGAACAAGATTTTCATACTTGTTAAGATGATGGGCTGTCCTAAGTGTTTGATTCTCTCTTTAGAGCTATCACAGGGAAGGGAACCTTGAGTCTAAGATCCGGGTCATGCTATCTTCCGCATCCTGACAAAGAAAAGACTGGTGGAGAGGATGCTCATTTTATTTGTGAAGAGAAGCGTATCATTGGAGTAGCTGATGGTGTTGGCGGCTGGGCAGATGTTGGAGTTGATGCAGGAGAATATGCTCGTGGACTTATGTCTAATTCTGTAGCAGCTATGAAAGAGGAACTGTTGGGTTCCATCGACCCAGCTAAAGTGTTGGAGAAAGCCCATTCACAGACGAAAGTCAGAGGATCCTCAACGGCATGCATCATAGCTCTTTCAGAAGAGGTAGGTTTGTTTGTTTAAAATGTTTTGGCATGGATGTTGGTTTATGATTTCCATTTATTGAAGAAAACACTGCTGTCAGAATGGGAATTTATTCTAAATTCTCTTTTATTGATTTATATTGGTCATTGCTGAATCAAGGACAACGGTGTTCTCATGGGAACACCATTTGTTTTCATTTTTTAAAAAATTTGACGTTTTCCGGTATTCCTGTAGATTTTCCATTTTACGATGTTACTCTCGGTAAAGTACCTCTACTAGTTTATTTCTTGACTTCTTGTTCATGCAAGTTGCAAAACCTATCCCATGTTTGACTCAAAGACTTGCATGATTTCGAAGGTTTAAGTTTAAACTATAGCATTGATGACCTTGATTGATGCTTTCTTTAAAGTTTTTTCTGATAAATAGATCATTTTCCCCTGTTCTGACTGGCAGTAATGTATAATATTGCAACCAATTCTCCACACTTTTTTCCCCCAGTTTCCCCTTGTTTGGCCTCAATATTCCTCCTTTTTTTTTTTCGTTGTTATCCTGGGGGGTTGATTCTTCCCAAGGGAAAGCCTATATCATCACTTGAGTTGAATTGAGTAGATTATCCTGGAACTTGTAGCCTTTATTCTCCCAAGTGTAGTAATTCAAATGCATCATCAATCCAAATAAATTTAGACAGTGGCATTCGTGAAAATTCTACACCCATATGAAACTACTCCCAAGGGTCACAGGATTGCAATATATATGGGCTAAGTGGGGAAAGCTATTCTTCTGATACCTCTTACATGAATTTCATTCTCTTGGGTTCTGGACCTTGTCTTACGTCTCAACTTGAATTCTGTTCCCATTCTTTTATATCACGGAATGCGTTTGCTAATTAGATTCTTTTAACAGGGTATCCATGCCATCAATCTTGGTGATAGTGGATTTTTAATAATAAGAGATGGTAGCACGGTTTTCCGCTCCCCTGCACAGCAGTACGGCTTCAATTTTCCTTATCAACTAGAGAGTGGGACTGCTGCTGATGTACCCAGTTCTGGCCAGGTTTGTGAATCCGAGTATTTCTTGGTCTTTACCTGATAAATTTAAATGCATCTACATTGAAACATATGTATACACAATGCATTATAAGCACAACTTCAAGATGAGAATAAAGTACATCTTCGGAGTTGGAGGTGTTTGTCTCTATTTTCTGTACTCTTGCTTGTGTGACTAAGACTCTAAGTTGCTGCCACAATTTATTCTCTTAAGTGATTTTTTTTTGTAGAACACTCTTGCACTGACCAAGTGGATATCTTTCTAGGTTTCATGTGGGAGATTTGATGTAGTTCTGTACTAGACCTCATCGGGGTCATCTCTTTATTGTTGTGTCTTGTTCAGAAGCTGAGATTTGAATCCCAGTATAGCTTGCCCTTGATTTTCTAGCATTTCTCCTTTTCGAAAGATAAAATATCTTGTTGTTTCACAGGCGAATGTGTCCTGTCTTTTTACCCATTTACTGGGGGATTAAAGCGATCATGTTCTATGCGTGATTACATGAATGACTTCAGGGCTACTTATTTTTACACGTTC
>LIEC01006267.1:0-19513 GCA_001925005.1 Drosera capensis
GGGGGGGGGAAGAAGGGGAGAGAGGAGAGTGAAGGAGGAGAAAGATGGCCCACGAGGTATACGTTGTCTTCTCTTCGTTCGATGTCGACTACTACTACTGCACCAATCTCTTTTTGTTTTCTCTTTTTCATCACTTCGTCCAATTGTTCCTTTTTCTTAAATGGAAATCGTGATAGATTTCTGTTTCATTTTCTTTAATTATTTATTTTTATCTTTGTCCGTCTGAAAATAAATAATGTCAATGTTTTAAAATAATTGTTTGATCAAGAGATTTATTGAGATAAATTTTGATTAATATTATAAAATAATTAAATATTATTTTTTATAAAATTATCGTAAAACATTAATAATATTTTAAATTATGTATTTCAATCCTAAATTAGTGACATAATTTATTTACGACATTAAAACGAATAACAAAACACTTCAAAATACATATTAAATATTATAAAAAATGATTTGTTGAATTTATTATCGGACGTAGGGAGTACAACGAATATACTCCGTCCCACGAGAAGTGCAACGTTTTCACTTTGTACAAGTTTGGCATGCGTGTAACGACGATCAAACTTAATTTTTTTATAAATTTATCGTGAAATATCAATAATTATATAGGTTACGTACTTCAACCTAATACATGTTGTGAGATTGATTTGACATGATTTGATATAAAAAATAAGATTTATATTTATGTGTATACAATATTACAATATATATATATATATATTACATTTTTTGTGGACGGAGGGAATATAATATTTTTCTGCTTCATTAAAATTAGAAATATTTGTCTTATTAATGTTTTATAAAAATTATATTCATTTCGTTTCATTCGAATTGTAACATTATATCATCATTGTATTATTCAATACGTGTTTTGAGCTAATTTATTTTTCGTCTTAACGATGTAAGAAAATTAGGACATTGACTCAGGATTGTACATAACTTAAATTATCATTAGTGTTTCATTTTATTTTTATATAAAATATTATTTGATCGTTACGCGAACGATTCATCTCATGAATAACTTTACTGCTGACATACACTAAGATTGTAATTTGAATGGAATGAAGAGAGTAATGTTTTCTAATTTGATAAGGAATAAAATCAAATCAGATACAATACATCCACTAACTTTACTCACAGTTATTACAGTAAATCGTATTTTTAAAATTATTCAATATAAGTTTAATACACACATAAGTTTTTGATTCGATTCAAAATGTTGTAATTTTCGCGGGACAGATGGTGCATATGAATAAAACTATTTAGACTACAAATATAAATCTTTTATGAGATGATAAAACATTATTTTTTTTATAAAATTATCTTAAAATATTAATAATAAGTTAAGAGATATATTTTAATCCCGTGTAAATAATGTATAAGTAATTTTTAATGTAGTTAAGACAAATTACGAAATTCGTTAAAGTACGTATTGAATGATACAATGATATCCAACATTATATTTTTCAGGACAAAAGAAGTGCTTACAATGTTCTAAACTATTTCCTCGATCTCATACATCAAAACTAATCGTCTCAATATGTTTGGGTTCACTTGTATTTATCCGAGAAATTTCTTATGATGATTATTGATTCCAACATTAATTTATCCTATGTGCGTTTAACGTCGGAATTCTAAAATAATGAGACACAAAAAGTAAAAAACTTTATTGATATAAGTAATCTTATCAAATCCTTTAAACCAAACATTTTTAGATACTCCTTTTGTTCCATTCCAATTATAATAATTTTCTTTTTGTCATGTTCTATTCAAATTATAATCTTTTCATATTTAATAATTTTTTTCACATAAAATATCAAAATATCCCTATTTTATATCACATCAATTCAGCATCATCATTTTTTCCTCCTTTTCCTCACTTGTTTATCTCATATACTTACAAAATAAAATTATTATTCCTTATTAATTTAACACATATACCTTTGTCATTTAACGAGAAGGGAGTATTACATTTTGTTTCTTTGAGAGCAACGGCATCGGTGTATCCACTCAAGCTTCAAATTGATGACATGAAAGTTGATTTTTGGAGAGCCTGTATAATTATAAAGTTCCAAAAAAAAATTCTACCCACAATGATATAGGCTCAAAAGCATGAGAATTTGATGAACATGAGGAAAGAGAGGGAGAAGTCAGAAAAAAAGACTCTCAATTGAAATGTCTTGCAGGGCAATTTTGGATGAACACTCTTCAAATTTACACTGGGATTTTTTCACACAGTTGTGATTATCTTTGATTGCTCAAATCTCATGTCAGGAGTTTTGCAGGGTAAAACCACTCCAAAAAATGGCCTAATGTGGATCCTCTCGAGAGATTGGGGTGCCTATTACTATTAGATTCAAGGATGGAAATAGTTGTATAATCAATCTGTTCCCTTAGCTTTATGGTAGGGACATATAACAAATGATATGCACATCCAGCTTAGGATGCCAAGATATATATACTAGGAATTATCAATATCTTCTGGGTCTTGCAAAGTTGAGTTGCATTTTGTATTTTGATCAGGCAAGACGTGTATTCATCTTGTACTATTAATAACGGATTATTTTATTCATAAAATTAATTTAAGCACCTCAGAATCTAATTGGTCGAGCAGTGCAATGCAATGATTTAAAGTGTGTGTAGTATCACAAGTTGTTTTGTGTGGGTGGGTGGAAGGTGCTTGTGGTGACGCATGGGAGTGATGGTAAACACACACACACACACACACAGGTGCTTCTGTTTCTTGGGTTCTTGAGTTCACTTTCTTGGGGTTCGCAGATCATGAGCTGTGTGTGGAACTAACTGGTCATGATTTCCAGGCCTTTTGATTTGCCCGTTCTTGTGGTGTGGGGATGAATTTGATACGGCTAATCTCACTTTATCAACGTGGGATGACCCAAATCACAATCATCGTCGACATCTTAAACCTTCCGTTTTTTTTTTTTCAGGGAAATGATAAATACATGGCATAATCTTATCATTTCGAGATCAAGTGTGAGAGAGAGGGAAAATTGTCTAAGAAAATCTTGTCAAAGAGAAGCCTTGGAAGAATTAATTTTTGCTTTGGCATTATCAACGCTCCCCTTTAATCACAATTAACCGAATACAACAGAAACCATGCAACCACTTCACCGAATCACAGGTGCTTTTATTATGAACAACAATGGAATAATGGAATACGAAGATATTAGGAACACCCCCGAGAGGTATATCCCTACCATTTTTGTGATTGTTGATTGGCTCGGAGAAATTAAACACTGTTAAGAAAATCAATAAAAAATTATGAAATTATTAATACACCCTGAGGATATACCCCCCTCAAGAATGATTTTGATTGATGAAGTGATATAAATAAAATCAATAATAATTATACTTAATTTCATTCAATCGATCAAACGATTAAAAAAATGCTAGGATGTACACCTCCGAAGGAATACTCCCCAAAAAATTTATCCCACCAATCAAAACATACCACTCATGAAGGGGGGGTGGGGGGTATATACAAACAATTTCTCACTGTAGAGACATGTTTTTTGATACATTCGAAAACAAAAACTAACAACCAACCAAGCCATGCCTCTTAAACTACGGAAAGAATTGCACATTCGGCCTTTTGGCTTCGCGATTGTTAGCGCACAAACATCGTCCAATATTATGATCCAAGACAATTTTTGTGTCAAAATGATCAATGTGATCAACCCTGAGAATTCAGCCAGGGAGCATTGTTGCGGATAAACAAGCATGAATGAACTGCATCAAACGAGGCTCAACTTGCTCCAGAGCTGACATGGTTTGAGCAGCTGAGCACAACCTTGTGCCAAGAAGCCCCTGTACCTTGTGCCACCAGAGGATCAACACTGGTCTCATCACTTTGCTGAATCACTTGAGCCCCGACTAAGTTTCGGTTCCATGGAGCTAGACCAGCGAGCTACTATGCTTTCTTCAAAGGATGGCAGGCTCCAAACCCCAGACCGGAGTCATCAACAGAAGCCACATTTCCTGCTCAAATCATGCTGTCCATGTTGCAACGACCCTTGATCTCTCACGTCCGCTGCTCCATGGCTGCACTCATTTCCGACCTCCAACTCTCCTTCTGCCAGAAGACCTTCCATGTAAACCCCAATACCGAAAAAAAGGGGGAAAAACATGAACTTAGCAAATATGCATTTAGAATAAGACTGATTTCAAACACTGACGAGTTATGGGACGAATACAAACATCTTCGTGTTGATATAAACTTATCTGATGCTAGCAAACTAGCAAATAAGGTATCATCAAAAAAATGTGGAAAAGGTGAAGCACATATGGTCCAAGTACCTGAGTTTATGAGGAAATCACAGACTAGGCATAGTGTGGATCCACCAATCCTACAGATCGATTCCTACGAACAAACACAACCATTAATCATCATATCAGCGACTTTATGAAGAAAAAAAAATAAGCAACTAAACAGACAAAACCAACTCTTTCATACCAATCATCACCAATGAACAAAATGTCCCGACTATAAAATCTCTGGGTTCCATATCAAAACCAATTGATAATGAGAGAAATGGTTCCGGATCTATTTATGTGATAGTTTCAATTCCCAAACTCCATTGTGGGTAGAGTTTCCTCAAAACGTCCTCTCGCACGAATGTTTTTTTTGGGTTTGAAGTGCGGACATATTATTGGGTAATGCAAAGCATTGGGCCGGTGGACCTAATGAGCTCTGATACCATGTCGATGAATAACTCTACCAAATATCCGAACTGATAATAAAAGACCCACTTAATGTATATCCCAATACCGACCACCACCGTGCATCCTCCTACTCTTTCTCATCACCACCACCACCTTGACCACCTCTGCCACTCACATCTGTGGTTCATTGACAACAGCCTCATTGCCTGCTCACGTCATGCCATCCTAATTGCAATGACCATTGATCATGCTTGCGTCTCTAGGCTCCATGGCTGCACTCTTTTCCCCCAACAGTTCTTTCAAGTCCTCATTTCAATGGATGGGGATAGGTCACCCTTGTCCATCATTTCCTTGAGTCGGAAAGATTATTTAACGTCTCCGGCTTTACAATAGCAATCACTCAAAGTTCTACATGTCATTCCATCAAGAGAACAACCATACTCCCTCATCTTGGCTAAAACTTCGCATGCTTCATTCATTTTCCTTAACTTGCAAAGACCATTATACACGGTATCGAAAAGAACCCTACTTCTGAACCCCCTCATCAGAATCTCCTTCCACAGTTCAAGAGCCTGATCCAAATCTCCCATCTTAAACACCCCATCAAGCAAGGTACCATACCCGACCTCATTCGGGTGCACTCCTCTCTTCAACATTAACCGCCACAGGCTGAACATATCGGTGAATGCTCCTTCGCGTAAAAGTCCTTTAAGAAGGGTATTATAGGTTACAACAGAAGGTTTGATCCCTTCGCTAATCATCTGATCACAAACCTTGTAAGCCTCCCCTGTGCAACCTACTGTACAATATCCATTTACAAGTGTATTAAAACTATAGGTATCAGGCCTAAGACCCAAATCCGACATATGCATAAGAATTGATTTGGCTTCACCAATTTGACCTATATTACAGTATCCATTAATCAAGGAGTTACAAAGGACTGAGTTCACCCTCAAACCTGAGCTCAACATTTCATTTTTTAACCCGACCGCCTTATCCATCTCTTTGTTCTTGCAGTATCCATCCACCAAAGCTCCATATGTATGTTGATCCGCAACTATCGACTTCTCCTTCATCTCCTGCATCAAATCCTCGGCCTCATTCATCTTGAGGAGCTTACAGTAACCCTTAATCAGCAAAGTATAAGTAACCACATTCATCTCCAATCCCTTCTCTGACATCAACACCATCACCCGCTTCGCTCCTTCCACATCTCCCATGCTCACATACCCATTGATCAAGCTATTATACGTCGCCACATTCACCTCAAACCCCAACCCGTCCATCTCCTCCACATACCTCACCGCTCTCTCAACCCCATCGTTCCTCCAATACGCATTCACCATGATCGTACACATAAACACATCCGGCACAACCCCGATCCTCATCATCTGATCATAAACACCCACAACAGCATCACACTTCCCTTTCCTTACCAATCCACTCAACAATCCATTACACGACCGCAGACTCGGCACCCTCCCCAATCGACAGATTTCATCAAACACATACAATGCATCCTTCACTAACCCCCTTTCCACATACACCTTAAGCACCATATCAAACACCGTAGGCGAAAACTTGAATTCCTTATAAACCCTAACCAATTCACCCCAAACAACACAAACTTCGCATCCCCTCTTCCTACCAAAACCTACAATCTCGTTCAAATACGATCTCGTTTCTTCATAATTCCGAGCCCTAGACAAGATATGAACAACCATCGCCATCGATTTCAAACCAGCTCCAAATTGTTGTTGTTTTCGGGCTAATTTAAAGAAACTGAGGGACGCGTCGGGGTTGAGTTTGAGACTGCGGAGGACGTCGACGATTAGGTCTTCGGAGAAGGTGAAGGGGAGCTTTGTGATGGAGCCGGCGCGGTGGTGGAGAACGAGACGGCATATTCGGGTGATGAGTTCGGAGCGGGGGAGACTGTGGAGGAGGCGGCGGCGGAGAGGTGGTGAGTGGCGGAGTCCGGCGGTGGAGAGGATGTGCATTGGTCGCCGGCGGCGGGGTGATTGGAAGGAGTTGGGGAGGGAAAGCATAGGAGAATGTACGTGAAAAAACCATCATTATTAATTCTCGATAAAAAAACAGGAAAAAATTCGACCTTAAAATATTTTGTGCCAATATTTAATTTGGTAATGCTAAGAGTTTATGCTTGATTTCTTTTTAATGTGTGGGTTATGGTAGTTTTTGCCGTCGAAGTATACTTTGTGGCAAGGCCAAGTCAAAATAGGTTATTGATCACGACTTAAGTGTTACAACTTCGAGATTTAAGTACACTTTGTGCGTGAATGAAGATCACTTGTTTCTGCTCTTAATTAATGGTTATTTTTAAATGTGGAAAACATCGCTGAATGAGGCTTATCATTGAAAATCATTGCAGATCTTATCTGTTAATTGTGTGTTTTATACAAAGTCCAACTGTCAAGGTATTTAATCTCCAAGGAAATATAAAGGACGCACAAGCTCTTATTTTGGATTCTGTTCAAATACTAGAGGTTCGTCAATTGGAGCGGGGTTATTGTTTTTCTAAAAAGAAATCCCGAACGATTTTTTTTTACTCAATTGAATAATTCGTAAATCCGGAAGACATTTTAAATCAATTTTCGCTGACAGCTCATCATCATAAAATAGCTCTGCACTTAACACATTTTGATCCCTTTGATCTCTTTTTTTTTGATGAAGTTAATTGAGCCGTTTATTATGTGTGGGTGAGGGTGACCTCCGGAGGGTGGCTATTGTTCAATTCTGATTTTAGCCAGAATATATTGATTCTAGTTTTAATTTGTCTATACAGGAAGGTGGACTTGGGGAATCAAATTTATGCATTACGAGGTTGGGGTATCTATCTCAGGTAAGTTTCTCTGGAAAGCTAAATGAGGCTTGTGCTATGTTTCTAATGGATGTTGTATTGCTAATTTGAATGTGAGGGACGTTATGAACTTATGGCCAGGTTTCATGAAAGTGTGCATATATGTTTGTCTTTCTCAAACAACCCAATCAAATACCTCTCTTCATAGTCATGATGATCGAAGATAATGAGGATGGAGATAATGATGATCGAAGAAGATCATGATGAGGACTAAGAGACGATGATAAAAAGAGTAAGGAAAAAAAGAAAACAATGAAAAAATAAAAAAATGATAAATTAGAAAAGATGAGGTGTTTTATTGATATCTCATCGAAAATAAATCAATGATATTCATGAAAATAAGTTGTTACCTCCAAAGATATGATACTAAATTACAGATATTATGTCTAGAGATATATAGTTGGAGTTAATATCTTTAAAGATAATAAATCTTGATGACTTATTTTTAGAGAAAATGAAAAGAAGATTTGAACTAAAGATATATAAGGATATTATGTTTAGAGATATCTTTAGTTCAAATATTGAGAAAAAACGAATCTATATTATCTTTAGTTCAAAATTTTGTTTTTATCATGTTTTATAACCTTGTTTTTTTCTTTTCTTTTCTTTGATAAGTAGCTTTTTCCAACCTTGTTTTAATTCATAATGATCGCATGGAACACTATATACATAGACTTTTGTCACTTCAACTTCTCTCAATACTCAGAAAATCCTTCATTTTCTCTCTCTCCCTGCCATAATCAATAATATGGATCGCACTAAAGAATGTATTGTAAGCCGGAGGCGTCACTTTGACTGTCCAGAGTTTTTTGCAGGGATCTCCCTAGAGCGGGATGACGTTTTCTGCTTCGATGTCCAAGTCGACGAAGTCGAGACGTACGACTACTATCCACCGTCAGAAAGACAGAGCAGCTCTACTCACGTCAAAGCCTCGAGATTTCTCCACGTTGTTCACAAGGAAGTTTTAACGAATAGATTTGATACGGATTGCGACAAGGCCTTGACTGCTATTCAGATGCTGCTGCGAAGTTGGGGATTTGGACAATGTTGCATAGAGCCCATACTATCCCGCTTTCATAAGTTTTGCGTTGATAATAACATTAGCAGGGGATCGGAACGGTTATGGCAACGGGGCTTTTTTTTACTATTAGCATCGATCGTGTGACTCATGAGTGGTCGGGTTTAAAAGACTCCTGCAAGATCCCAAGCTATTTGGCACGGATGGTGAATATGTCGCACAACGAGCCTTGTGCTATTTGCTTCGAAGGGTTCATGGACGGAGACTATCTTCAAGGATTGCAATGCTGCCATGTATTTCACCAAGACTGTATTTTCAAGTGGTTTTCGTTGCACGATACTTGTCCGGTTTGTCGGTGTGCTATTGACAAAAATCCACTTGAGTTGACATGGTATAGTTATTTGTAATAGTCAAAATGCCAAATGCCTATTCATGTGTATGGCTTAGTTGAACGATATACATTTGTTCTCCATATGTTTGATTTGATGAGAATATCCAAGTTGATGTTATATTGCAGTATCCATGATTATTTGTAACCCTGTAAAAACTTTTGTGTATATATTTTCCTACATAAATATTAGTCGTGCTTTATATGTCTCAATTGTGAATTATATATCCTAAAGATTAGTGAATTAAGAATCACAAACATTAAAACATATCCTTCAGAAACATAGAAGCATGAACTCTACGCATATCGTCAAACAATGACATAATTTTCCCGATTCATACAAAATTCTCACCCAAACAAAACCAGGGTCTGTACCTTAAGCAAAACCAGGGTCAATGCAAGAAAACAACACAGGAAAACACAAGTTTTGCTTCATTCACTTGCCGTGTGGATGGTCCAGGAGGACTCCTCTACATGATCATAGCATGAGGTTGAGATCAAGACTCTTCCCAATTACGCTATCGGCTTTAAGAATGTTTCTTGTAGTCGGTACAACCTGATTCTTCAGCTCGTGTAAGAATTTGAAAAAAGGAAAAAAAAAAAAAGGTTGCTTACCCATGACTTAAAGCTGTTTTGGGATGTAATGTGATCAATTGAACTCTTAGATGCTGTAATTAAGCTTTAAAATTTATCCCAGGCTACAGATAGATTCGATAATATAAGCAAATGTTGTTTCAAATTCAATTATGTTTAACAGAAGAAAAATATGTTTACTTGTTGTGGTTGTGTTTGTGTTAGTGATGCAAAGTCCAAGTAGGCTTTGCCACGAGGGGGAATGTTGAGATGCAAATAATATTCACGTTTTCAATTAATTAAAAATTATGAGTCGAAATGAGAATCTATGTGTATTGAATTTATAGATATGATATTTTCAATATCCCTTATAAATGTGTGAGTGAAAGAGTAAGAAAGGGAAAAAGAGAGAGAAATGATGATGTAATATATTGATATGATATAAAATAAGGATGTTTTAATAATTTTATATGGAAAAAAATTAAAATAAGAAAACGTTTCATTTATTCTAAGACGGTCAAATATAAAACAGTTCAATTAATTTGGGATGGAAAAAGTAATTGTTGTGATGGCAAAGTTTGATCGAGATTAGGATCAAACCATACTCTCAAGTCTTCACATATATGTGATCCAATCTTGATGATCAGCTATGTATTTCAACTCTATGATATGGACAACTTTTCATCATCCGACTCATCATGTGCATTGGACAAGAATGAATAATGTGGTTGTATTTTATGGGACACAGAGGGAATTAAAGAAAAGTGTACGACGCATATGTTGAAATGAATCAGAATCAAACGTTTTGTTACCGAATGCAAACTGTTGCACGTCTTTTGTACCTGAAAATTTATGCATTTGCTTTTGATTAGGCCCAACAGTGAGCCTAATGGTTCTCCAGCTGATCTGCCTCATGTTTTTTTGTGTTTTGTTCTCAGTGCTTAAGCTCATGACGATGTTCAACGAAATCTGTCAACTGCATTTCCTCATCTGCATTGTCCTATACAGTTTAATGATCCCAGGAAGATGCTAAGCACCTTACTCCTACTAAGGAGCACCCAAACCAGCGGCGAGATAATGGCTGTTATTAAACCTTTTAAACCCAATACACCGTTATTGAAAGTTCTGTAATCTCAGTACATACAGCTTCAAATAAAATGGAAAGAATGGCATAGGACGGATTTGTACATGAAATTCTTTGAATCTCAAATTGAAGCAATTAAGCAAACAAATGTACAAGCGGAACTTTTTCTTCAAAAGCCTCCAGCGAATTCCTTTTGGTTGAGTTTCTTACTTTCAATTTCTGATCTTCAAGCAGAGGTGAGCTTTCACCGGCTTGTGATCAGAACTATCGATTGTATCGATGGAATCATAGCAATGTAGTGTTGCGCTGAGCTGATCAGGGTCTTCTACCTTGAACAGAATCCGGTCGGTCCATGCTGGTGCTCTCACCTACAATGCAAGACCCGGAATAATCTCAAGTTATTACTAGCAAAGTAGGTACAAATATCTGATATTTTGTAGTTCGTGGCGCGCATAAACTAAGTTATTCTACCATAAGAACTCGTACTTTGTGACTGGTATCATATTTGCTGCTCCCAATGTCGTATTTGTAGGTAGGCTTGAACGCTAACGTGCCCTCGTAGTAACCATCGAATATCAGTCCTCTTTCAGCCTCTCGCAAGAGTTGATCTTTGCTTCTCAACTGCTGCAAGGATTAACAGAACATAGACAGCCAGCTTCAAAGCTACAGTCGTTTCTCTGCAACCTTATATCCGTGGATAATTTCTTAAGACAAAAAAGTGTAAAGAAATAGGAAGCTTGCGATGGCGGCCAGCATACTTTGTGCAGGTGGTTATGTATCATGTCTCGAGCCGGGTACGTGCCAATCCCCTGCAGCCTATAGTTGAAATCTCCTAGCCATACAATTAGCCGAGCACGTCTGGCAAACGGGTTGAGCTTCTTGGTGAAGAGGGATTGAGAAATTTCTCTCAACTGTGAGTTCCTCTCTTGTACCTTGTCAGCATGAGCTGATACACAAGCAACAAGTAATGCCAGTATATTCTTTTTTGTTTTTTCGTGTATAGTTTCTGTATGCATGTTTAGAGTTCACGTACTATGACACAAATTGCAGCAAATTGGATTAAATATATCTACCTTGACATCTTATTTCAGACATTCTTTGTTATACCAGGAAACAAATTTATAAAGGAAGAAAAGTGGATTTTACGCCAGCAACGAAATTTGTAATGAAAGAAGAAAAGGTACATGAGAGTGGGTTTGTACCAGCAAGATGGCAATTGATGAAGACCATTGTTATGCCTTTGTAGCTAACCCGGATAGCGACTGCACCTTTCTTTCTTCTGATTAATCCGCCAAATCCTCCTAGTGAATGTTTGTCCATGTGTAGCTCTAATCCAATCCAGTTGAGGCAAGAAGAGATTTAGAATGTCGAAATGAACATAACAGAGAACCATTTAGAACCTCGAAAAAAATGATCTCACCATTGATGAACAGCTGTGAATTTGCTCGTCCGAACAAGTAGAGTTGAAGTGATTGCATGATGATGTTACCTAGCAGCCTAAAGATGAAGGGGGCAATTCAGAATTGATCTCATATAACTTTCAGAAAAGCTAGCTAGTTCTATCGAAAAAGATGGTTGACGATGATGCATACACATGGGAATTGTGAAGAGCATCCTGCAAGAACTGGGAAATGATCCTTTCTTTTGGAGCCTCTTGCAAACCGATAACCAGCAAATCAAACTTCCTCTTCCTCGCTACGACCTGTTCGAGATCCTCCGAAACAAGCTTCCGCAGCAATACAAGCAAGCAGAATCAGAACAAAAAATATTACCAACATTGTAATCATCTTGAAAAATAAAACATACTACCTGGCCATTCATGTTCCAGGTGATGATGCTAATGCAAACATCGGATTCATCAGAAAACTCACAGCACTCGTGGGTCTCAACAGTTGTTATTCCTTCATGCATGATGCTGTTCGTGGCGTCTTCCAATTTACTCTCCCTTTTCAGCCTCCTCTTCCGCTTGTCCGAGAAACCCCCGAAGAAATAACAAGAGCTGCAGATATCGATATTCTGATCACGAAATGCACATGATCGATGATATGTGCTCATATTCATATATGTACAACTATCCAAAGTGTGAACAGATAAAAGGCGGAGGAGCTGCCTGAAATTTACATGAAAGCACACAAAGAGGAGAAAAAACCAGAACATGAAACATATAAATGTTAGTAGCTAGTTAGCTACGTAGATATACTTCTACCTTTTACGAAATATATGGCGAATCGCCATGGAACTTGATCTGCAGGCTGCTAGCTATAGACCATAGAAGCAAACGTCCTGTTTTCTCCTTTCTCTTGTTCAGTTTATATTTTGAATGGTTTTCCTTCATTGTTGATTGTTTTGTGGTGCGGATTGCATATTATTCATGTAGCCAGGGTGAAAAGCGAATGCTATGAAAGCGACCGGAGAAACGTGGAACTGTATCATGATATCATCGTATATGGCAGAAAGTGAAACTTTTGACGAGAACTAATCACAGAAGTGTTTTTGAGGGCTCTAGCGTTCTATAGATTATTCATGTAGTGTACTAATTGAATGCTACATTTGTTGTCCATGTTTCTTCCAACTACAAAGTTTCGTTTCTTGAGAACTAATCTCTCTTTGACCTTTAATCACAGGTCGTTTTCTAGATCCACTTTCCTGACCTAACTATGATCCTTGTTGAGTTTTCTAGTATGCAAAGAGTATACAGGTGTTACAAGTGTGCAAATTACGACACTTATAACACCCCCGAATTTTTACCGGGAGTATTAATGCATCTTCGGGGTTATTTTTCTGAAATCTGATCGGTGAAGAAAAATAATCATCATTAATGGAAAAAAAATTCATTTTAACAATTAATAAAAAATCAAGATAGTGTGAAAGATATACATTCCGAGGATGTATTATGAATTTCCTAAATTTTACTCATAAATGAATGAAGTGACTTTTGGTTTCATATGCACTTATTATGTGCTACACACTCCTCTCACGCGAATCCATCTTTCGGGCTTCAAGCATCAACAGGTAGATTAGGTAGCATGAGTGTACACAGGAACTGTTGGTACTCTACATCTAACAGTGACCATTTGTTGATATCGTTCTCTTAAATACTATTATTGGAGCATAATAATATTATATAAAATGTGAAAAATAAATATAATGAAAACAATACCAACAAAAAAAAAACAAAACGTTGACTGAAACCTTTACCTACATTACCTACATTAGTGGAGGGGTTTGAGGGGAGAACACATCTAAATGACTTCTTCACTGCATAACTTTGAAAACATGTGCCTACGTGTCGCGTAGGGCCAGAATGGGTTCGAGTGATACAATTCCAATGAGTGATGATTATCTTTTGTCCACATGATGAGTCAATAACCTAGCAACTTGATTATATGAAAATAAATCGGATTGTCTACCGTTTTTTTAAACATTTAATGTTAAAATAATTTAAAAAATATATATATCATGATATAAATATTTTTAATAATAATTAATTAATTAAAATTAAAATAATATAAAAATTAAATATTAATATTATAATTTTATTTTTTAATCTTAATCATTTATTTATTCCTATCCTATATCCCCGGTTAAAAGCATTGAAAACTACACTAAACATCAATTTTCCAAATTTTTAAAACGCAGTTAGGTCTTTCAGCGGTGTACGCTCACGGTGGCAGGTTGGCGAACGACGGCGGCGCTCAATGTCTTCGCCTCCGGCGCAACGTGCACGGTCGTTTTCCCACGGCGAAGTACGTACTCGATTCGACTTGTATTTCAGATTAATTTCTTATCGTCGCTCTCATTTCCATTATCACCACTCTCAAACGAACTGATTCAGTTCGAGCTCCTCTCCTTGTGCATTTGAGATTCTTTGGAATTTGTTTTTGTGGATAGATGTTGTCCAGGAGTTAGAATTAGGGATGATATTACCCTAATATGATACTCATTGTTGGCCGGGGATAATCGGTCTTCTCCGTGGGTGAAATTAGTTGCGGATGTAAGGGCCCATTTGACTGTATTGACAAAAAGTGTTTATGTTTATGATCGATAGTGATAAGCCATATTGAATGTAATTTAATACTAATAAGTGTTTGTTGTTATTTTGTCTGTGTTTAAAATTGATGGAATTGGCTTAGTGCAAGTCCAATGGATTAGTTATTTGGGATGACATATGCGTAATATAACAAGTTGTCAATTTATTTCACTCCAATGGGAATGTTTTCAATAGGTAAATTTTATCTTTCGCTATATTCCTGGCTATATTTGGTAATGGAAATGGCTATGTCATTCTTCTAAGCCAAAGAGATTGATGACAAAATCTAAATGAAAGAAAAAGAAAAAATCAATACAACCTATGTGGTTAAATCCTCACCATTCATCAAATAATATAGGCAAATTATAACCACATAATACCATTGGAGCAATATTGATAAATTTTAACAATTTTATACTATTCATCATCCAAATATAACTATGCCTATGTCAAAATGCCCAACCCGTTTGGACATGCTCTTATATAGTATTTTTTTCCATCAAGGTGACTAGTTGGCGAAAGTGTTAATTAGTGGTATAAGCACTTGAAGTGCTAATGAAAATTAGCAGTTTCAAATTGCTCTTGACTTATAATAACAGTTTGTTGTTAGGGACCATTGATAGTAATAGCTTATTGTTGATACGTAAGTTTGAAAAGAAAAATTGAAAAATAAGGAAGTGGCTTGTTGTAGTGTACTGTTGGTAAGTGAGTAACTTATTTTAAGCCCATCCAAACAGGTCTTACTCCAATAAACGAGGAGGTTCTCAAAGTCTAGTATTAAGAAATACATAAAAAAAAATATTTATCTAAAAATTGGCATTTCATCTCCGGAATCCAATACTTATGATGTTATTAGCATCTCTTATAGCTACTTGTAACGCCAAGCACTAAATGCTAGGTAACATGAATAGAAGTTGGATAATATGGCCAAGTGACCAATATTATTTTCTGTATTTGAACCATGCTTTCCTCAACCTTGTGGTCAAGGGTTCCGATTTCGGAATTCTCTCGAGGTAGTGTTTCCATTATAACATAGGTAAGACTGCGTTTAGTCTGTTCTTCTCGGACCTTGTATTTGACGTGATATTTTGGGCTGTTGCCTTTACCTTTGCACTTATTTAACAATGCTGTTTTGGAGAATAACATATACTTGGTTGAATTGGTCATATGAAGCTTCTAATAGCTCTTTTGTATCTGATGATTTCTTGTATGTTTTGTGGCTTGACATAGAATTCTGCAGTACCAGAGTCACGACATCATAATATGGAGATGGAACTAGGTATATTTAGCAGATTGCCGAAGCATCTTGTTGAGCGAGTTTTACGCTTCTTAACTATCAAGGATGCAGCAAGGCTCAAGTCTTATCAAGAAAATGGGGGGCACATGTAGGCCACAATTCCAAAGCTTGAATTTGATGAGAAGTGTTTCCCACCCTCATCAGAAGTGTTTCCCACCCTCATCCATAGACAGTAAAACGAGGAGGATGAAACTTGTTAACATTTTTGAACATGTTCTGTTGCTTCACACCGACTCTTTGGCCATGTTCAAACTCTTTCTCATGGGTCTTGAACGTGCTGCTGATATCGATCGGTGGATTCATCACATTTCTAGGAAATCGCTTCAGAAGCTCATACTGGACACATGGACGCTTCCACAGTACAAGATACGTTTTAGCTTGTATGGCTATCAGGATCTTACTGATCTGGATCTGTTTAACTGCATTATGATACCTCCTGCTGCTTTTGGAGGATTCAAAACTTTAACTTGGCTGTGTTTGAATTCAGTTACTATTACACAAGATGCACTTGAGAGTCTGATCTCATCCTGCCCATTGTTGGAGAACTTGGTGTTGGGGAGTCCTGATGAATTTTGGGGGTCTTAAAAATAAACTCTCCAAATCTTCTTTCGCTTTATATAAATAGTGCATTGGAAGGGTCTTCCTACAAGATCCCTTAAATTGTCAGATATACATATCGAGTCACGGTATGTTGTTACGGTATGTTGTCAGATATACAAGAAGTTTCTGGTAATCTCCGCACGTTCTTTGATGGTCTTCCTTGCATCAAAACACTTAACGTGAGGGGGTTCTTTCTTAAGGTCAGTAGTGAAGTCTTGATTTTAAGCTTCTCGTTTTTATTTCCTCCTTTTGTTTCTTTCATCAATCCTATGATGGCCAACTGACTGACGTTGATTTTCTGTTTTGCATATAGTACTTGGCTCTAGGTAATGCGCCACAGCATCTGCCAAATGCACTTCTTCAATTGCAGTCTTTTCCTTTCCATTAACTTCAAGGATCCCAAGGAGAATCTAGCCGCTCTTTGTCCATTACAGAGTGCCCCAAACCTGCAGAACCTTCATATAACGGTAAATTCATCTTAGTTATTTCAAATTTCATTCTTTTGGAGTTGTTATCGTATAGTTGAGAGAAAACTTCATATAGCATTTTTTATGAACTTCACACAGTGACTGGACTGACTGCTATAATCTATGTGTTTTGGTTTGTTACCACAGCAACGTAGAAGTTTTTGCCTTGTCGCATCATTGCTTTAGCCGAGTAAGAGACTCAATCCAGTATTCTAGTAAAAAAATGGAAAATAATAAGATCGATCTATTTTGCTGTGTGATCTCTGCTTTGTCTTCCAATTCTTCCCGGTTTGTTTCGTTGATCACACCTGTGTGCTATGTTGTGGAATTGGGGCACTCCATGATCTCCGAAGTGAATAACTAGTTTAATAACCCTAGGATCTGTTCCTGTCTACTTGCTACCAGTGCCCTTTTTCATTTGTTAGAAAGACGATATTCGTGTTTACAGATTTGTATATTGGTTTAGGTTTATCTTCTTATTGGGTTAATTAAACAGTGGCTTCTCTGACAAATATGCATGGCTCGTTGTCAAGTTCCCGTTGCTGCAATATAGGTACGTAAGGAGAACAACGCCACACAAATGGCGTCTAGCTTGTGGGCAGGCTGCAATGTCAATCTACCATTCGAAAAAACTTCGATCTGGAAAAATAACTGGGATAACAAATGCTAGACCTGAACTGGAGTTTACCAAGTTGCTGCTTGCTACTTCCCCTGCTCTTGAGAAGCTGACTGTTCAACCAGCTAAGGAAGACACAGGGACCGATCTGGTTAAGCCGTTGTTCAGCCGAAGCAGAAGTCATTTCGTTGGATCATTAATTATGACGTCTGCGACATGATCTCAGGAGTTAGGTTGTTAGGATCGACGATTATGTTACCGTTCAACTTCAGTTCTTTTGGCTAACGTGTTATCCTAGTACCTTTTGGTTGGAGTAGAAGTTATATGGTAGTGTTAATATTATGTAAAAATGTCCAGTAACATCGACTTAATAATAAACAATTCTTTTATAACCAAGCAATCCGGGGTTTTAGCATTTCCTATTACATTATGGAACTGTATTTGATATATTATGTAAGTTGTTGAGGTCTCTCCTTTTCTCCTTTAATCATCTCCGCGATCACCTTTTTAGGTTAGAAATTTGAGTTAATTTTATGATGTTTTTATTCTTTTGAAATATTTTTTTTAGTATTTTAATCACATTTCAAGATATTATTTTTATAATATTATGCAGAATATGATTTTTCATCAGGACGTTTCACTAGGATATGCTTTGTCGCTTTCATGTACTACTAGTATTTTACGTTTGGCAAATCCTTGTTAAGATATTTAATCATCTGTATAGGACTTGCCTAACAGTCAGCTGAAGGCCCACATAATAAATTTAAGGGAGATTCGGCCAAAACAGCATTCCATATACGTGCACACAAAGATCTGTTTGTCATCGGCTTGTTATGCCTTTCTCTGTGCCTTCGCGTTTTAAGTCTGCATTTCAAAACTTTGTAGGGTTGTTATGAAAAGAGATAGGCAACTTTCAGACTAGAGTCAGCAATTCAAATTGTCACATGACAAAGATCTTGAAAAGCAAAACAAAAAACAATGAAACAAGGCTTGAATACGTTTGGTGATCCCAGAAGTGAGTCAACACCTCCGCACGTACGTCAACAACAATAGCAACACAGCCGTTTCCATTATAAAAAAAAAAAGATTTTTGAAAGTTAGCATTGGGATAGTATTATTTTTATTCTTTAACAACAAAGAAATTATTTTACGATTAAGCTTATAAAGTTGATTTTAATTATCATTTCAATCATGGAAAAACAAAAGAAATACTCTTTCTGTCTTTTATATTCATTATAATCTTTGATCCGATATAAATATTTATATGTGTTGAATTTATGTGAAATTCGAACCAATTTATAAAACATGATAAGATTTATATTTTTTTTATCGAACAAATTTATAAAACAGGATAAGATTACAACTAATTTGGACAATTCAATAACAAAAAAAATTATATGATAGGAGGAGACTGGGTCCGCAAGCCACAATCTCCGCTATGTGGCTTTCGTTACACTACGTGTTCGTATCTCTTTCAACCACACCATCCAGTCACACCTACTCGCCAACGTGGTCCAAAATTCCTCTTAACATTATTCTAATCTTAACATTATTCTAATAATTCGGAGCAAAGTCAAGAAAGATGAGAAAGCCCAACAACCTTTCAAAGTTTTGAGGACAGTATAGTGTGGAGGACAACACTAAAAGAGGAAGTTTGATGTATGTAGTCAACAAACCGAGCCCACGCACTGTGGCTTCATCTACCTAATGGCCAACCAAAACTGGATAACTCAACTACTACAAAACAGATACGAGTTTGGACCATCAACTTTTTTTTTTATGAGTTATTTTATTTTATTGGTTTAGTTACGTAGGAACTTTTTATATGTATTTAAAAAACTAAAGGAAAACATTCTGAATCCATGGATGTGGG
>LIEC01006268.1:0-17034 GCA_001925005.1 Drosera capensis
CTAGAGGATTTTGACACTCTTCCCCCCTTAGTCAAACAACAACTCCCTCATCATCATTTTCAAACATTAAAGAAGAACATAGCTATTCTCCCATAGCATTTAGAAATATAGATATAACAGAAAATACATATAATATTCTTCAAAATTTAGGTAATAATGTAGCTAATAAAGTAGAAAATAATGCAAATCGAACTTTACGTGAACTTTTAGCTCCAACAAATGAAGACAAACCTCTTTGTACTGTTTTGCCTGAAGTCAATGTTTCGGTCAAATTGAATTCTGGATTCTTAAATAAATGATCAGTTTTTAATGGACATACTGTCGAAGATCCTAACAGACACATCAAAGAATTTCATATTGTATGCAAATCCAATAGAACAAATGGTTTCCTTGTTTAAACCATGAAATTGTATGTCTTTCCTTTTAGTCTGCAAGGCTATGCAAAGGAGTGGTTAGATGAACTACCTTCCAACTCAATTAATGCATGGGCTGAAATATAAAAAATATTTTTAGAAAAATATTTCCCATCTTCATGAACTATAATTCTTAGAAAGAAAATTTCTGGAGTAACACAAAAGTATGGGGGAAGGTTCGCATGATTATTTGGAGAGATTCAAAAGACTATATGCAAGCTGTCCGCATCACAATATTGTTGAAAACTAGCTTATTCAGTATTTTTATGAAGGGTTGCTATGAGAAGATAGACATAGAATGAATGTTTCTAGTGATGGTGCTCCAACAAATAGAACACCTATTGAAGTAAGAAAATTAATTGAAATATCAGCGCAAAGCTCTCAACACTTCGGCTCTAGAGATGAATGGGATGGTGGAGGAAACTCTAGTACAAACAAAATATTGGATACCCTTACAACTCTGATAACTCAACTGGTAACCCACAAAATTTCAACAGAAGTGAAAGCTTGTGAAATCTGCAACAGTGTTGCTAATCCAATTAGGATTCCTAGGTCTGTATGAGGAAGAAGCTAATGCAACGGGATTCCCAGAGCCACCAAATCAAAGACAAAAATAAGTGGAATTAGAATATTGATCAACCATGGAGGAACCATCCAAATTTTAGGTGGAGTAATAACAATAATGTCTTAAACCCACCTATAGCTCAAAATAATCCCCCTCCTAGTTTCTATCAAAACCAACAACAGTTTTTTCAAAATAACCAAAAATCGTCTCTTGTCAATCTAGCTGAGCTAGGAAAGTATGAAGAACAAGATCCAATCTCTGAAGCCCCAAAGAACTAATATCAATACATTGTTATACAATGATTCTATGATACGATCATAATGAAAAACAATGCAATACTAAGAAACCAATCAAAATCCATTACAAATCCAAAGACAAAGTCTAAAAAATAGAGAATAAACCCCAAGCAGAATAGAGTTTTGATGAAGATTCCAATTATCACGTCTCAATCCTGATGCTGATGATGACCGTAGATCAATCATCTCCGTCTTGAAAAGTTATAGATCCGTTTTATAGGGTTTGGAAAGTGTCGTTCTCTCTGATGTTGCACGATCGTTATTCTGTTATCTCGTGGCATTTATAGGGGAGAAATAAAAATAGCCAATCCCCTTTAAATCTCATAATTTAAACAATAAAGATATGCAGTACGAAGATCAAGACACGGACGTACATGAGCTGACACGGGCTAACTAGGTCGTGCTTCTAAGCAAATGAAAATTTTCTTCCATGGGGATGCACAACCATGCCAGGTGTAACGCGGGCTGGACAGGCTATACATCGAGAGCGAGCCAGAATAGAACATGACCGTGTTCTCATGGAGATTTCACCTTTGGTTATGCTTGTTTATAATGCACTCATAATGATCAATAATACACCTAATTTTCGCTTCCAACACTTCCAGTCTACTAAGCAATGTATTTCAGAGCTTCAAGAACATCTTCTAAGCGTCTTGATTCTTAATCCACTCTTCTATTGTCATTCTACAATAATAACAAAAGTTACGACAATACCAGGCTCTAAAAGTTAAAATAAACTAATACTATTAAATAAACTATTAAACAGAAACAAATTATAGATTTAAGAACGTAAAAATAGTGTATAAGACACATATCAGGTGCCAACTCTAGATAGCGTATAAATGGTTGGGAGAATAAAATAAATGGTTAAATTCAACATTTTTCCCCGTTTCTAAAATATTACTATTAGAAAATGTTCTTTGGCCTAAACTACTAATAACGAAATTTTTTGTTTTTATTTTAACCCTAATGTTTCTAAAATATTACTATTAGAAAATGTTCTTTGGCCTCAACTACTAATAACGAAATTTTTTGTTTTTATTTTAACCCTAATGCTTAAGCCTATCTTTGTGAGACTAAGCATTGTCTTATAACTGTTTCCACTAGAATATTATCTCATTCCAGGTAGTGACGTTATGTAGAATAAAGAAGGGGTGATGATGAAAGACCAACCTTAAGCAAGCAAGGAGGTGTGTGCTTGTGAATGGATAATCATTTCACGCCTCTGCGTCTGGTTGGGTTATGATCTTTTGATTTTAAGTTGGTCGTTGTAAACTGTTTGGGATTTTGTGGATGGGGTAGATCCACGTATGTAAACTATTATGTGTAATTTTGGCCTATGTAACCTTTGGTTGCTGTTGGAATGGATCCTCGAGCGTAAGGAGCTATATATAACTACAAAACTAGAAGTTGGTTTGATGTTATGTTATATGGTAATGAGCGTTTTACTTAGTAAGTTTTGAGTAGTGTGTATGAATATACGAGATAAGGAGTTATAAAGAAATACTAATGTAGGTTTATATATTTATAATAGATTTGACGTGATTATGAATAACGATTATCCAATCCATTACATTTGACAAATTTAATGATTATTAGAATACTAACTGCTACAATGCATGATTAAAGTTTTTAATTATTAAATATAGTTAAATATAATTGTATACAAGTCATATAAAAAAATTTGAAATTTTATGATTTTACGCAATCAAACTAACCCGATTCATACACTAGTGTACTCCCTTCGTCTCAATTTAATTGAAATATATTGACTCGACACGAAAATTTATGTTAAATTATATAGGTAAAGATAATTTTATTCTTGTGAGTGTGAGAGATCATAGTGAGAAAAAATGAGAATGGGATAGATTGATCTGATATAAAATAGGGAAGTTATGATAGTTTTATATAAAAAAAAATTCCAAATAAAAAATTATTTTATTTATTTAAGGACGATCCAAATAAAAAAAATGTTTCAACGAATTTGGAACGGAGGGAGCATATCATCAAAATTTGATTATTAAAAAAAATTAAATGATAAAAATCAAAAGATTCATTACAAAAATTAGTTAGATGGTTTAAAAAAATAATATAAGATATAATTATTCGAAAAATTGCATTAATATACTAATATACCCAATGCATATTTCATTCATATCTTAATACCTAAAAAGTTTCTATCTACAACTAAATACCTATTAAAAAAATTATTTATACAAAAATACATAAATGACATAAATACCTCCTTCCAATCTACTTGATTGTTTCTTCTTCCTCGATAATTGTTGACTCCCCCACCCAAACAAGAGAGTAACCACGACCACTTTCATGATTTTCGACTCCAACAACTGTTGACGACGACAATCCATATCGCGATTTCTGTTGGAAATATGAGGCAGCGGACTCAATTCTCCACTTGTAAGAACCTGATAGGAGCAACTCAATAAATATACTGTAGAAAAATAATGACAAGAATACCAAGATTTTTAACGTGGAAAACCTCTCAAATCAAGGGTAAAAACAACGGGTTGTCAAGACCAATGAACCAACTTCACTATGATCAAATCCAAGTACAAAACGTACACAATCAGGTGCACATAAACGTGCAAACAACCAGCCGATACAGCAAAGCAAAACAAGCTTGCAAATACAAAACAAGAACATAAACAACCTCAAAAACCTGAGGCACTTGTCGAGGCAATAGCTCACACCACCAACTTTTTCTTGTCGATCGAACCGTTCATAATGAAGAATTGGATGTCCAGAACATGATGGCAAAATTTCAGTCCGATCCAACGGTGAACGAATCTGCAAACACCGTTTTAAGGTGGCTGTGTATTGTGGAAAACTGTTCTTGTACCTATACGGCTTCCATATACGACTTGAATACGAATACGTATTTATACTGATTTCTTCACCTCCTCATGTAACCGCTTTACTGTTCATTTGGGCTTGGGTTTATTGGGCTTAGGCTTGGGCCTGAGCTTTGGACTTCCTCTAGTGAACCATCAAAACCCAACAATTTCCTCCATCCATCAATGGCAACAGACACCGAGCCCCACGCGCCAAGTAAACACAGGCAACCACGTCGGAATCTGCCCACCTGTCTCGTTGAAAAACCCGCTAACCTCACCCAACCAGGTGGCGGAGAAAACCCCAATTTCATCGTCTCCTCCCTCATCTTCCACTCTTCCCCAATTATTATCCTCGCCTGGTTTCTTCTCTTCCTCGACCCCAAAGAAAACCAACTTGATGGCCGAAACTAATGATGGTGTGGTTGCGGTTCGTGTTGCATATAGATCATTGTGGTGGTGAGGTGTTGAGAAAGAGTAGATCGATGAAGTGCGAGACAAGGAAGGCGGCCGGGTGATGGGGAGAAGAGGGTGAAGAAAGTAAAGAGTGGTGGTGGTGCATTTTGGTAGAGGTTGATTAGGTCGACGAGTAGGAAGACCAAAGGGGTTCTCGTGTTAATTCAATTGATAAAAAAAAAATTTCTTCCCTCAGAAACAGTTCAATTGTTGGATTAATTTTCAATTTCTTGACGTCTGGTTTGTCTAGATGAGTTTGATCATTTGATCCCATTGTGTGTTCCATTCAGATCATCCATTCTTGAAATATACAAGGAACCTAAATCGTTTGGGTCTATTCTGTATTCCATCCAAGTCAGAGTTCCATTCTTTTGCGTTTCATGCTTATAGTTTTCATATTATAACTCATGGTTTTTATAAATACCGTGTATATTTTTCATATTAATCAGTTCATGCTTGTCATACATACAGTGCATGTCATTTACATTACAGTTATAATTTTCATACTTATAACGCATGTTTTTAATTTGCATTTGCAGGTTCTCACTAAATATCCTTTTATGAACATGAATTATTGGTGCTCTATTTTCACAGAAATTATATCCGTAATCTGAACACTTTAACTATCAACAAGTTGTACTGTCTCTCTACCAATTCAATTTGACTCAACTTGTTGTACTGTCTCCTAATCTTGTGATTTAATGAACACAACATCTTTGCTATAGACAATGGTCCTGCTAATCGGATTCCACAGCTTATAACTCTTAATATCATCTTTGTAACTGATGAACTTTCACTTCTGAAATCTGCTATCCAGCTCGGTTCTTTTCTCACTTGATACATGAACATATGCATGACAACCAAACACGCGAACATATGACAGATTCAACTTCTTCTTGATTAAGGCTTCACATGGAGTCATAAATTTCAATGCAGATATAGGTGATCTATTCTTGAGATAACAAGTTGTCGCCCACAGTTTCAGCCCATACCCGTCCAACTAAGCATGTACCTTGCTTTCTTCATGAGCGTATGATTCAGCCCATGACTCATTCTGTTGTGGTGTATACAAAGTAGTCTTCTGCCTCATGATATCATATCTGCACAAAACTTCTCAAACTTTTCAAAATAGAATTCTCCACTATTATCCGTTCGTAATGCTTTGACTTTCATGTCCAATTGATTTTCAACCATTACCTTGAATTCTCGAAACATATCAAACACCTTAGATTTGTGATGAATAAAATAAATCCAAGAATAACGAGAAGAATCACCTACGAACATTACAGAGTACATGGATTGTCCAATAGATTGAACCGGAGTAGGCCCGGACGCGTCACTTTGAATCCACTTCAGAACTTTTGTTGTCCTCTTATCAGTTGACAAAAAAACTCACACATGCCTGTTTTCCTCGTAGACAGTGCTCACAAAATCTAAAACCATGGAATAGTCTGGAACACCTTCTACCATCCAACTAGCTGAGATAACTGACAACCCTTTCTAACTAATATTGACCCAATCTACGATGCCATAACAAGAAAGTTTAAAGATCATCATGTTTCTTTCCAGAAACATATGCATTATCGCTAGAGTCTTTCACCACTTTTGCCAACAACCTATATAAGCTACCAAACTGAACTCCTTTAGCAATAATCATTGCCCCACGCATCATCTTACATAGGTTGCCGCCTTGTTAACTCACATGAACTTCTTCTTTTGGATCACGACCTTCTATTTGGTTCCGCTTCTTCTATTATCCTGACTTTTTTCTTCAATTTTGTCCACTTCAATAATAAGAAATAGGTTCGGGAGTCGAGTTGGATGTGTTTTGACACCTATTCGGGAAAGAAAAGGATCAAGAAAGTTCCCGATAACCACAAAGGATGGAAGAACCTTTGTCCCGGGTTGGGTAGAGAACTTCAACCCTTGTGACTTTCAAAGACCTAACATGAATCGGGAAGAGGCTGATGCTTTTAGGAAGATCCTGGATTGGAAGAAAGAGCCCGATTGGGAGTACTTTTCCATTTTTGAGCTTCACGAGGAGGCGACTTAGTTAGTGAGGGTTTTGGTTAGTCTCGCCGGTCATTAAATTCACATTTCATTTTCTTTTTATCTTCTTGCTCGCATTTTTTCTGTCCTTGCAGCTCCTTAAATTCACATACTTGAGTTATGTGTGGGGAGGGGCAATTGACGAGAAGACGTTCCTCGAGCATTCCTTTTATCAGCTCGCTTGGTTGGTTCATCCCGAGGTCTTCTGCCATCAGCCCAATTTCGATGGCCATAATGCCATCTTGTGAATGCTCTTGCCTCGAGATATAAGGTTGTATAAGGCTACTCCTCGAAAGAGGCACATTTGGGACACCTACAATAACTTCTATCGGGCATGTTCTATTTCTTAATTGCTTTCCCTGGCTCAGTTTCTTCCTTGAGTTCCCCCTTTGACATACTTCTCCTTTTGTCTAGGGTCTTTGACCTTTGCATGTACATCGAGAGTTCGGTTGCAGCCTTCCGGGCTTTCAAGGAGCATGTAGCTCAATCCGAGATAGTCAGAACTGAGGCTGAAAAGAAGGCTTTGGAGAGTCTGGGAAAAGTTGAGGCTCTTGAGGCCCAGTTGAAGATGGAGGAGGATGCTATGACCGGGCAAGATGTCAAGATCGCTGACGAGGCGGCTTAGAGAGCTGGAGTCCCAGCATAAATGCTTGACTGACTGGTTCAAGGAGATGGATGACAAGCTGGAGAAGTATGAAAGCGAAGAGGCTTCCTGGGTTAAGAGTATCCGACAAGAGCCCTTCGACTATGGGTGTATGTACACCTTTCTAGAAGATTTTCATCTCGGAGGAGAAGAACCCGGGTAAGCAACTTGTCGAGCTCAACTTTCAAGACCACACCTCACGCCCTCTCAAATGGAAGGAAGTCGAGCATGTCCTAATCGAGGCTGCAGAAATTGAAATGACTACCCACTCGGCTGTCGATGCCCGAGCAGAAAACATAGAATTATGTCAACTCTTTTTCTAGTACATAACATTATCCTTTGTGAGAAGAATCTAGGTTAGTTCAAATCACTTCTTCTTCAGGATGTTTGGTCAACGGTTTTATGGATTCGTTAGAACAGATTTTTGATCAGGTTTTATGATAGCTCTGAACATTTAACCCGAGTAATAGCACCTTTGACCATTTTTCATCATGCTTCCCAACTTTAGTGTTTGAACCTTTTCTTTTCAAATCAAGTAGGAAAATGGGACTTATAGAGAAAACGAGCGAGAAAAAGGACTAAGAGGCTTAAACGACCTTTTATTTCTTTCACGAAGTACATGATGATGTCATGCCCTTCACAGGTTTCCATGGATAGTGCATCCTTATATCGTCTCCATTGAAAGCCCGGGATAGTTCATGTCCATTGAACTGAGCTAACTTATATTCCTTTCAATGAGCTTTCCATCGGTTTTCCTGACTTCAAACTCATCCTTTCTAAGAACCAAAGCCCCTAATCTGAAAGTTCGGGATTTGACCTTTTGTTGAAATTTCAAACCAGTTTCTACGGATATGCTCAGTCATTTAATTAGGCTCTTTCGTATTTTTTTCCTATGAAGTCAAGCTCCTTCCTTATCACGTGTGGGTTCTTTACAGAAAGAAAGCTAATCACTCTTTGGTTCAGATGCTTGATTTCTAGTGATACCACTGCTTCCATCCCAAACGCCTAACTGTCGGGTGATTCTCCAGTAGACCTTTTTGGGTGTCGTACGGTAGGCCCATAGTGCCCCAAGTAAGTCTTCCACCCAAAGACCCTTTGCCTCTGTTATTCTTCTAGCGAGTGCCTTTTCCATTTCCTTATGGACTGCCTCAACTTGCCCCTTTTGGCAAAGAGCATTTTATCTGGGTAAAAAATTGTTCGATCCCATACATGGCATAAAACTTATCAAAGTTCTTCCTGGTGAAGTAGGTATCATGTCAGATATGAGAACCTGAAATATTTCAAACCGACAAGCTACTGATTTCTACACAAAGTTTGCCGCTGCTCGGTTTATTATTTTCGAGACAGCTTCGCCCTTTGTCCACTTGGTGAAGTATTTCACAATTATCATGATGAATTTTCTTTGACAGGAGGCAAAGGAAAACGGGCCAAGGATATCAAATCCTTAACAATTCGAAGGGCAAGGGGATGCCAATAATTGTAAGCTCGAAAACGGGTTGATTATTGTTGGCAATCATTCTCTAGCACCGGTCATTGCTTTTCTCTACTTCTGTAGCCTTGGCTGTGGTTGGCCAAAAATATATTTGTCTGAGGCTTTCATACGGTCTGCTCTCAAGTGTTTTACTAGGTTAAACCTCGATATCAGGGCTTTATACTCGGCGGAGTTGGTCGTGGCCTTGAACCTGTAATCTATCACAGAGAGGAGTTCCCGTCCGGTTTGTATGATCAATAGTACCCCAACTCCTGATCCTTTCTCGGTCGAGGACCCATCGATATAATGTTTCCATGTCGGAAGGTTTGGTTGCTTATTCTCGATTTCTTCCTGATCAGAGTTTCTAGGGAACGGACACTTGACTAGGAAGTCTGCTAGGGCTTGTGCTTTGATGGTCATTCGAGGTTCATAGCAGATCTCATGCTCCCTTATCTCTATTGACCACTTCATCAAACTCCCAGATACTTTAGGTTTTTGTAAGACCTGTCGTAAAGGTTGGTTAGTGACAGCCACTATTAAATGAGCTTTTGGAAGTAAGGTCTGAGCTTCCAGGAAGCGTTCACAGTGCCAATGTCAATTTCTCAATCTTGAGTATCGGGTTTCAGCAACATGAAGTATTTTACTCACAAAGTACACCAGATTTTTTTCCCATCTTGATTCAAAGCAAGAAGGCCGAGATCCCCTCGGCGGATGCTACCAAGTATATGTAAGGTTTCTCCCCGGTTACCTGCTTTGTCAAAAGAGAGATTTGCCATAAGTGTTCGTTTAGTTTATCAAAGACCTTTTGGAAATCTAGTGTCTATTCTAGGCTTGTTGAAGCACCCCCCAAGGCCTTGAAGAACAGTAAGACCCATTCAGATCCTCGGGAAAGAAACTTCCCGAGTGCTGTAAGGCACCTAGCTAGCTTATGTATCTCTTTGTTTGTTTACGGGGGGCTTCATGTCGAGCACACCTTGTATTTTAACTGGGTTTGCCTCTATTCCCTGATTTGTAATTATGTAATTGAGAAATTTCCCGATCTGACTCAGAAGTCGCATTTGGCGGGGTAGAGTAGCATCTTGTATCAACACCTTGAAGGATTTCCCCACGTTTTTTGGGTGATTATCGGGTTCAATAGATTTGGTAGGCATGTCATCAATATAAACCTCCATAACGCTTCCAATCATGTGGCCAAAAGCGTCATTTACTAGCCTTTGATAGGTTGCCCCAAAATTCTTGAGTCTAAAGGGCATGACCTAGTAGCAATAGGTCCCATATTCGGTGATGAAAGATTCTTTTTTCCTTATCTTCTAGGGCCATTTGAATCTGGTTTTATCCAAAGAACGAATCCATGAATGACAACGGCTTGTATCTTGATGTGGCCTTGACGAGCAGATCAATCTAGGGAAGTAGATGGCAGTCTTTGGGCATTTTTGGTTTAGGTCTGTGAAGTTCACTCACATTTGTCATTTTTGGTTTTCCATTTTTATCATGACCAATTTGCTAGCAAATTTGGGTATGCCACTTCCTTTATGAGCCTCAGTTATAGCAGTTTCTCGACTTCGTCAACAACCACTTTGTTCCTTTTTGTGCGGAAATTCATTTTTCTTCTACTTGATAGGTCGGACATCTAGGTTAACATTACTCAATGAAAAATTATGATCGGGGCTACTCCAAGCATGTCTCTCGGCCCCAAAGGAAAGATGCCGGAGTTTTCCTTAGGAACCGGATTGGATTCCCCTGGCCCGTTTCTTTGAGAGAGGCATTGATCCGGAAATTTTTTTTCCTTTTCTTCTTCTTGTAATGGGATATTATCAAGCACTTCCACCGATTGTTGCTATTGATTTGATCCCGGGGTTCGAGGTACAAGGGGTAGGCTTCCCGAGATTAAGAAGTTTCTTCTTCATTGTGGCTTCATAATACTTTCGGGATACTTTCTGGCCCCTTTCATCACTTCTTCACCGTATCGAGAACTTTATTATCATGTAACATGGTGAGATGATTGTTTTTAAACCCACCAAGGTAGGTCTCTTGATTATCTCGTTATATACGGACGAGAGGTCTACTGCAAGAAAACCAGTCAGTCACGGGATATCCTTTATGTGGTTTCATCTTTGATTATCACCCATAGAGTTATATACCCTTTCAGGTAAACTGACCCTCCAGTGAATCCCACCTATAGTGCTTGAAAGGTTTTAGGTTCTTATCTCCCATTCCCATCTTGTTATAAGTTGAATAGTAGAGCATGTGTGGCAGGGCCCACTATCAATCTGAATTTTCTCCACATCAAACTCCCAGATATGGAAAGTTAGTACCAGTGCATCGTCATGGGGAAAGACAATCCCGACACCATCTTCGGGGCCTACCTCGACTTGTTGATCATCTCAAGGTTATTTCCCCTTCATCTTTGGCACATCGAAAATGCTCAATTCCTCAATCGTCCCGCTATCGCTATACTCGAGGGGCGTCAGACCCCTAGATATGACATTGATTTTTGGGTGCTACTTCTAACCTCCTTCTCTCTTTTGAGGGAGTCGGGAGCTTTCCCTGAGTCTTTGTTGAGACCAATCCTTAGAAAGACCCTAGTCTGCCACAAACCTTTTAAGGGCTCCCTTTCTTATCAGCTCCTCGATTGAGTCCCAAAGGTGCATGCACTCCTCGGTATAATTTCCGTGATCCTGGTGGTACAAACAATATTTTTGTCATGCTTCAGTCGTTCCCTTTAATGGTTGATTATCGGCAACAAACAACGCCTTGACTCTCGGGATGTTTGTAGGGGTATGCCATGAATATGAGAGACCCTTCTTGGGCTTCTCTTTCTTCTTCTTCACTCCATAGGAAAGCATGCCTTGGTTTCCCCTTCAATCTTGAGATCAGGGTCCTTCGTCATCTCTCTCCCTCGTGTTTTCTCTTTGGACACTTCTAAACCTATTTTGAGCTGCCATCACATCACCACTTCGGGGAAGCATATTTGTCATAAGGGTTGCATATTTTCGGGGAAGCTTTCGGTTTATGTCATACTCTAGGTCTTCATTTTCAAGGTCTTGATTCAGTGCTCCGCAGATGTCGATTTTCTCTGTGTGTTTGACCTACACCACCTTCAAGTTAAACCTTTGCGTATTGGCCCTCAAACTTGCTTCAGGTCTTTGCTTTACCTCTTAGAGGTGCTTCGAGGTTAGCTAGATCCTTTTCTTTCTCTTCTACTATTCCATGAAGGCTTTGGCCAACTCCCCGAATAAGGAGATAAAACCCGGGCGTAGTGAGTTGAACCAGACCAGTACAGGGCCCCGAAGTGTGGTCGGGAAGGCTTTGTATATGATTGTATTTTCTCCTCTTTTTAGATTCATCGAAGTCCAGAAGGTCTGCACATGATTGAAAGGATCCTCGGTTCCATCATATAGCTCATACTCGGACATTTTGAACCTTTCATGAGGTACCCTCCGATTGATCTCCTCGGTGACGGGTGTCTCTACTCTCAAGATGGTTTCTCCTCTTGCCCCCCTTGTATCCCGGGCAGTCTTTATCTAATAGCGCTCATCTATCTTTTTTTTAGGTCTTTGGATTCTCCCGGGTTGCTTTGTACTTCATTACCTTTCAATTCTTGCTCTCGATATTCTTCTGGTTTAGCTGGTGTCGGAGGTCCTCTAGAGATAGAGCGTTGGGTAGGGGGTTCCTTCGGTCAAGTGTCACTCTCGTTCTCTAGTTGCTAGGTTCTACTTCCAAACCGAGTGGTGGAGGCAACCTTTTTCTCATGAGAGTAGTAGTCTAGGTTTCCATATGGGCGTGGAAAGACGCCAACATTTCTACAATGATGAGTCCTTGCAATGTTTGAGGCCCTTGGACTTCATCCCGGTCATTATCTACGATCGAGGGGGAAGATTGGGTTGGTTGGTACTCTGGATCTGTTTGGTGTTCCTAATGTTATGGGTCTTTCAATTCATCAAACCGGGTCTCACGATAGGCGCCAAAATTGTATGTATGGAATGGGGAAGGGAGCCTATGTTTGTGAGCCTAGGTATTCATGCGGTGGATTTGGATTGTTGTGCTATGGTCCGTACTCACTTTTTCTACAATCACATCAAAAACATCTGACCGATTAGTCGGCTCGAGAAGGTTTCCGTACTCACTTTTCCTACAATCACATCAGAAACATCACAAGTCAGTGGGGTTCTTAAATTTCCAATAAATGACCATCGAGTAGTGTCTAGAGAAGTATCTTTTTTTGGTTCATGGGGTATGTGATTAAAATAAAATATTCCTCTCCTCTTTGGCATACACTTGGCATAATCTTGTGCATTGCCTAGCCATGCATCCAGTTTGTGCCATTGGTCATCTTTGGCTCAGTGGTGTTTCATAAGTATGATTTTGATACCAATAAGAGACTAACCAGAAGGGGAAAAGGGATTGAGTGTCTTGACACACATAACCCTTAGGCGTGTCAAAAGGAATTTTAAAATGAAATCCAACGGTTGAAGTTAATCAACAAAAATTAGAGGGTTGAGATTACATCTAAACAAAAATCCGACATGACTCCTAACCATCCCACCTTCCACTCTATCTTTGTTCATATCTTCTTGCATAAATGTTGTTAGAGATTGAATGGATTTCATCAACGCTGCCACACGAGAAACAGTCATTGATTTACGATAGAAACAAAGTTAGTCACTAAACTTAATCCCAAAAGCTTAGCAACTAGTTAATCTCTTCATCACTGATTAGCGATAGCTCTATCGTAAATTAACTACCATTATTACAAAATTGATCGCAATCCTTATTTCCTGAAACGTCTAGTTTAGTGACAATGATTGTCGCTAATTATTGACCGATCCTATAATATAAGTCGCAAAGGTAGTTTGCATGAAAAAAAAAATTACTAAAAATTATCCTCGTTTGCTATATACATACAACCAGATATTCAATTACTTGTTTTGGGTTGACAAACCAGTATCCAACACAAGAAAACATCCAACATTAGTCTCTTAATCCAAATTAACAAGTTACGTAGCATTTTCATCTACAAACCAAAACATCCAACATAAATATGCAAACATCAATCCATAAAACACATGAGTCTATTCAAGCGCGATGAAAGGTGATCGTGGATCCCGAGAATGGTAAGGAGGTCGATCAAGCTGATTGCTACCACACTAAGTGAGCTACTACTAAGCGTTCCACCATCTAAGTCAGAACGTCAATGTGTGATGTCATGGTCACATTGTTCTCTTTCAATGCAGTGACTCGACTTCTCTCTGTAGATCTAGACGCCCTTCTCTGCAAGGATAGTGCGTCCTTTGAGTAGACAATGAAACTGGTGGAGTCAAGACCATAAACATACCCTTTCTTGCACCCTACCACCTGGAGGTACGCCTGACTCTGCGCGTCGTTGATCTCCTTCATGGTCAACTTCATACGAGCCCCGCCTCCACAAACAACTAATTCATGAGTTGTCTCTCTAGTACAGAGTACTGAATCAAAAATATACCACTCTGTTTGATTGGAAAAAAATTCATTTTGTTAAGAAACTAAAACAAAAAAAAATTGACACGAGCCCCGCCTCCACAAACAACTAATCCATGAGTTGTCTCGTACAGAGTACTGAGTCAAAAATATACCACTCTGTTTGATTGGAAAAAAAATTCATTTTGTTAAGAAACTAAAACAAAAAAAATTTGATCGGCTACAATCTAAAAAATAACTAAGTTATTGTCGTGTTCTAGGATTTGTCATCGCACAACACCACCTCGTCAGGCTCTCCAACCCCTTCTTCCTTTGTGGTTTCTCAAATATTTCCATATGCTTTAGTTTTCTCTTCCACTCCCTTTCTTGCGAACAATCAATAGGTATCGAACATAATCATTTCAAACTAGAAGATTTATAGAAATTAATCAAACAAGTTGCTTTAATCAAACAAGTTGCTCTTGTTACTTACAAAATTAATGACATTGATTAATTGATTTCATCAAATAAGTTACAACCATCTTCTTGGTGATATGGATAGTGAACAATGATCCCTGAGTGTGTGTTGAAACCCATCACAAGGCACAACAAATTGAAATAAATCGCACTACTTGACTCAATATAATTGCAATAAAAATATAATAGCAATGACTACGAGCCGATTCCATAGAGAACGGGTTTTTCAGATTTTGTGAATTAATTTGATGATCTAATAATTTTCTAAAAACATTGGGAGGTGGTTGTAGATAGATAGAATAAAATCGTAAAGACTAAATTGACTAAAGAATATTTGGTTTTAGTTCGATCCAGAGAGTTTTACCAAAATTGAAAAAATATATGGCATACGTGATTTTCCCTCGTCATGGATTTTCAACATAGACTAATATTTTTCATCTCATGTTATAATATGATAGGTGTTATAATTAATTATGACAAAATAAGAATTACCAACTTTTAGTTAATGGTTACCATTAAGCATGACATAACCAAACTAACATAATCACTATACACCAAAAGAATAATATAACATAGACTAGATATGTTGCATTACAAAATTTTCTAACACCTCATGATATTAACCTAACAAAGATTAGCGTCATATCATGTTATAGATTCATAGATCAACCAAACAAGAATGATATTAATCTATTTTTTTGCTACTAACATTAATCAAATGAGAATGATTAATTTCTTTGATACGTTATCTATGTAATAAGGTGACCAATTAAACTACATAATATTAGTAATTAAAGATAAACCAATATATGACATGATACCATAATTATTGAACAAAGAACTATTGAAATTATAAAACAAGCCTCATAAAATCCATGAAATAGATCCAATCACTTCGCCATACGAAAGGCTATGCTAAAAAAAGTCACGACACGTAATGAAACCATAGACCAATGAAGATTGATCTACAAACTAATAACGATGATCTCCTTGTTGAATGGAGCGGGACGATGCGTAGATCCATATCGACTTTGGGATTCTTCTCGATGATCAAAGGGAAAACAGGTCTTGAACAAAATCAGCGACTCTCTTCTCTCTTTAAAAACTGATGAAAGATTGTGTAATAATCGGATCCCCTTTCTTAAAATAGGTCGAAGAATATATATAGGAATGAAAATTAACAAACTCCCTGAACAAAGAGTGAAGATCAACTTTGCAGATCGGAGGCCCGTACTCAGGATGCATAGCCCCGTGCTTAGACAGGCACGGCCCGTGTGTAGAAGGGTCTAGAAATCCACAAACACAATTGTGCACCAAACACACAACTGCGCTTCACTTCAAATCAATATTCTTCATCATTTTAACTCTAAACAAACTCAAAGCACATCGAATTTTACTTGAAATCATCAAACATCTCATAAAATAGCCACGAAACTTCTTCACAAGTAGCTCACCATCAGAAATGCTTCAAAGTCTTCATCTCGATGATGAAAACAAGAAATACGATAGTATCAACGCTCTAAATAATTTAAGAAACTAAAATGACTCAAACTAACAATAAAACAGACACAAACAAGCAACTTTGATAAGAAAACGATGCATGTTTACACAAACATCAGTGTGCTTCGCCTCTCGTTTATTCATGCTTTCTTGAGCACTCTTCGATCGGGTTTGAAACTCAGGATCTTTCCAATTCTCCTTTAGAGCGGTCTTTGTCTCTTCATTGACCCATATAACCTTCTTTCCTTTAGCAAAATCGGCTTCATCTTCCCTCTTCAACCAGCCATCACTTGAGCAATGATCTCATGCCTTTAATGATACAGCTCCTCCATAAAAATATAAAAAATATTATGCCACATTAACATATATAAAAAAAAACTAAATAAATAGATATAAATATTGGAATTCAACCTTAACCTAAAGCATCCCCACATCTTGTCCCTTGCCTATTGAGGAATGTCCCTTTAACTGCTCCATGGCCCATGTAGAAACTCTCGAAAGACACTCTGACATGAGAAACCACAGAGTGATCGTCAAGCATTAAAATGATAAATATCAGAGCATGAATCAAAAAAACAATATCAAGATATATATATATATATATATATATATTATTCCACATTAAATAAAAAATATTATGCCACATTAACATATATAAAAAAAACTAAATAAATAGATATAAATATTGAAATTCAATCTTAACCTAAAGCATCCCCACATCTTGTCCCTTGTTTATTGAGGAATGTCCCTTTAACTGCTCCATGGGCCCATGTAGAAACTCTCGAAAGACACTCTGACATGGGAAACCACAGAGTGATCGTCAATCATTAAAATGATAAATATCAGAGCATGAATCGAAAAAAAAAATATCAAGAT
>LIEC01006269.1:0-39313 GCA_001925005.1 Drosera capensis
ATAATCAATTTGTTTTCCCTTTGGGCCTATTTGGTATCATTTCTGTTTTCTGATTTTTTTTGTTTTTATTTTACTAACTGCTGAAACAAAATTATTTGGTATCATTTTTATTTTCTGTTTTTTTTTGTTTCTTAAATGATGAAATAGAAAAAAAAAATGATTTCCGGTTTCTATTTTTTGGTTCATCAAAGTGTAGTATTCAAGATTCTTTTTACACGAAATCATTTTATAACATAAAATGATTTTGATTTGCGTTACTGTTTTTTTTGTTTTTGTTACTGGTTTTGGTTTCTTTAGTTCGAGCAGAAATACTAAACGGCCTCTTAGCAAATTGGTTTTCTGTTGTTTTCCCTTTTCATTGCAAATTTTTATTTGTTTGATATCTTTCGGCTATTAAATCAAGGTAATCCTGCTTTCAGAGTCACTTTTATCTGTTATGGCTTTCAATGGGAAGATCACAGCTTTTTTATGTTTTCTTCTCTTAATGTATTATTCTATTGTCTGTTATTCTTTACTTGCTTAAGCAAGTAACTAATGCTCCAGTTACTGGATATGATTCTATTTTATATATCATCGTTTCAAATGTAATAGACTTTAACTTCCACTATCTGTACATACTTTCATGTCTTTTACAGTATTACATCAAGGTACTCTTACATTTGATTTACTCTCAACAGGGAAGAAAAGCGTGTCTTTATTTTTTATCTTCAATATGGTATAGAATGTTGCCACAATTAGTGTAGTTACATTAGCTTGCTGCAAAGGTTGAGAAAGTTCCTGATTCTGCCTTGAAGACAAAGAGCTGTCTCCATTATCGAACGGAATAAGGTTGTGAGTTCATTACTCCATGATTTGATTTCCTAAATGAGTCATCTCCTTGCAGATAGTTTTGGTGCCTTGTGAGAAATAAGCAATATTGAGAGTGGTCTCATATGGTTTAGTCATAGATACAATTGTGAGGTTTGTTTCAGTAAAGATCTTGTTTATGTTCTTTTAAGTACAATGGCAATGAAGAATGGTAGCTTTTGAGGAGATTTTACCGATTCAAAGAAAATGTTGTGGAGGATTGAAAGACATTTCAGAAAGGACGATTGAGGAAGTATTAATCTCGTGTATGTGGAGCGGTCAGATGTTTAAACCTGCTTCCAGATAGAGTTGATTGGTGAAGAATATCGCGTGTGCTTAGCTCGGGTTTGTTTGTTTACCAAAGGAAGGAAAATGTGTCTCTGAAAAAACACTGCTGATTTTGCGGTTAGTATTCTGTTATGTTGTAGATTATTGAACTATTGGAAGAAGCACAACAACGGACGCTCTTTTATTTATAGGGATTCTTGTGGTGTCATGTCTTACAACGCTTACTGTTTGGTATTTGAAATAAAGATGCATTATGGACTTTAATTACTGAGGTTATGTTTAATCTGGCTAGTAGCTTATCCAAATTCAAGTTCTTTTACCTTTTTCTTTTGGCAGGGACTAGGGGAGAGTTCCAACTGGTGATATATGAAGGGTTAAATCAGATTAATTTTGGACGTCCTAATTTAGTTTATTTGAGACACGCAGTTTTTAAGTATGTCTACTATTTAGATTTAGGTTATACATCAACAAGTTACTGGAATTACCATTAGTAGAACATAGGGGGTTGTGCCTTTTTGCGCATTTGTTGCTTTCATTAACAAAGCATATTGAAGGTTGTTCATATCAAGACTTGTGTAGTTGCTCTGAATTTGGGTTGTGACTGTTGTTTGGGTGGTTGGTATGAATTTGGGTTATACTTATATTAAAAATATGAATGCGCGAACTGACTTCCTAGGGCCAAATGCTCTATGGAATGCCATTTTTCGTCAAAAGGCTATGCACCGTCGTGAAAATAATACTTACAACAATAAGAAATTTACCTATAATTGTTCATTCTACAATACAATCAAGCTAGCAACATAAAGTCACATATCTAAAGAGATATAAGCTCTAATCAGATATCAGCCTCTATCTAAGCAAAGGCACATTTAATAATCGATATTAAGTTCTACCAAAACAGTTATGATTTCGAAACTAGATGTTGTTCAAAGATCGTTTTAGAACAGGTGTTAAGAACTAGGTTCTAACAAAACATGTTCTATAAATTATAAAAGATCATAATATGAAATGTAGTGGGTTGCGGGTTGGATGTGGGTGTCTGTGTGTTGGGTCTAATTGGGTTCAGTAATTTTATCCGCGGTTTAAAGATCCGATTTTATTGGGTTCTAAATCCTCAACCTTGTATCCAACTTTTTGCAGACACCTGACGGGCTGGGTTGATATTTGCTAGGTCTAGTTACAGTAACTAGTAACCCCTTGTTCAACTCCTAGAATATGTTTGATTGTCTTTTTTTCTGGGCTGTGGTTTTTGTCAAGACAAAGGAAGGAGCAAAGTGCATCTTTCAAGTGAAACTTCTGATTTTGGTCCCAAACACAATCTCGACTGTGGGAATATTTCTGTTGGAAGGATTTGATGTGACCTTGAAAGGTGGAATATTTAAGATCAAAATATGGTCATCTAGTTCTCCAAGGAATCGGCACTTCAGGAAAGTGAACTTGAAAGAGAAAGGGATGATTCTGACCAAAAATTTGAGGAATTAATGAGAGATTGGGATTCGACATCCTCAACAAGTGGCAATCGCAAATCTCGTCAAGGTAATTAGGACTTCTAATGATTTGTTCTTCGCAGGTTTTAGAAGGAAATTTTGTCTTGTTTGAATACTACCGATCAAAGCTTAATCCTGGGTGTAACATCTCTGTTGAGAAGAATTGAGCTTAAGCATGTGATCTGGGAGCTTATGTGGGCCTTGAAAAGAAGGTGCTGAGTGTTATCTGGTGGTTTCGAAGACAATTGATTATGACAAGTGAAAGAAGATAATAGATCAAGGACTCGATTCTATTAAGAACAAAGCTCCTGGGAGCTCGTAGAGCATCAAGCTGGGCACAAGCCAACTTATGTGAAATTGGTCTAGAAGACCACACTGTATGAAAAGGCTGTAAATGAAAGTACACAGTTCGTCTGTGGTGAAAGGCTATAAATGTAGGCAAGTGCTTGATTCTTCTGAAATTTTGCCCTTATTGTTTGTCTTGAAACTATCTGTTAGTTGTTAATTCGGAATTTATATATGTTTTACTGGCTGGCATGCTATTTAAGGAGGTAGGAGTATGATCTTAATAGGGTCTTACTCTAGGATCTTATTCTGTAAATTTGGTAGAATGACGGCAGTCACGGCACTATGATGGACCTCCTTATACGGGTACATCATTGTCGTGCTTGTGTATGATAATACCTTGTTGTACAAGTCTTGCATTCAACCTCTGGATACATGAATATCTGTGCATTGTTTTATAGAGAATTTTTGGCGCTCATCTGGATACATTAGTTCAACAATTGCCTTGATTCTACAAAAATGAAGTGTCAAGAACAATCGGGTGGAGAATAAAGCGGGTGATGAATTCAACAACTCTGTTTCCCATTGAATGTGCTTAACACCATTATATGCTTAAAGGTTCCCTTGCTAAAACTATCTTCATTGGTGCAGGTGAATTGAGATGCCTGGTGGCTTAGTGGATGTGTTAAGCTGAAGTTTCAAGTTGCCAAGTTCAGCTAGTTTACTCGACTGGCGTCATTCCATACAGGGATATTTTGTGTTGGTTTGCCTCTAAATTCGCAGAACGAGTCTACATTTCGTGTTGTGGAAACCGTTGCAGGGAGCGGAAATCAGAAGTTGAGCTGGTAGAGCTGCTGCTCGCATGAATCACAGGAACTGGATGTGTTTGGCTGATTGTATTAGATGAGTCGGTTTTGTACATAATAATTGGCCTGAAAACGCTAGAGCTTTGTACATTTTGTTGTATGATCCCGTGTTCTAGCTGTGATGAACTTCTGACAAATCACTCTAGCTACTGTAGAAATATCTGTAATAGTTTTGAGTTGTACCACTTCTTGATGTAGGAAGTTGTAGTATGGTAAGTCAAATGAAGACTTACCATACTAGAAATATGATACACTAGAAAATTTTCCGAAATCACAGGCTATTCAGTGTTTGTGTGTTTAGTATGGTAATTCTTGTTCAGAGTTCTCTTATGTGTCTGCACGGCTCTGTTACTCGAGGATTGCTAGTTGGTTTGTTCTATCTTGTTAACTCAACAACGTAACAGTTCATTACAAAAACATGATTTTGCTTTCTATTTCTACGTTGTGTTTTTTGCATACTGCTATTGATTTTATAATATTGTTTTCAGTATTCCGGGATATTAGGGACGGTAACCTATATCATTTTCAGTATTCATTGATTGTTGATAATCCCGGACATATTGTTGATAATCATCAAACTCCTCAATGAAAAAAAAAATATATCCTTCATATTTTTCAATCCCGGACATAGAATAAGACGAAATGTGCCACATTGTGGACAAGTGTCAGAGCCCAGTAACAGGATGCGCCACGTAGAAGAATACAACTACGTATAAAGCTGGCACGTAAGCCCTGTAGCCTACTATACATGGCGACAAGCTTGCATTGCATTGCATTGCACCGCACACACACACACTCTGATACCAGCCATATACAAGCTTTGCTTAGCTCCTGTTTGAGTGATATTGCTGCTATCATATCGAAGAACCAAAGCGAGGGAGGGAGAATATTGAGTTGAGGATCAATGGCGACAGTGGGCAGAAACGTTGCAGGGCCGTTGCTGTTTGTGAATCTGGTGATGTACCTCGTCGTCATCGGTTTCGCTAGCTGGTCTCTCAACCGCTACATCAATGGCCAGACCTATCATCCCAGTACGTAACTAACTCATCCCTTCTTCTTCTTTTCGGTCTCGGTCGATTAGGAAGTGATGATTAGGAAAATGAGATACGTGATTAACTGATTGATTGATTGTGGTTTTGATTTTTACAGGTATGGGAGGAAACGGGGCGACCGGTTTCTTCCTGACGTTTGCGATCTTGGCTGGTGTTCTTGGGGTTGTCTCGAAGCTGGCGGGGGCGAATCATATCCGTGCGTGGAGGAACGATAGTCTGGCTTCGGCTGCATCAGTTGCTTTCGTGGCGTGGGCCGTCACTGCTTTAGCCATGGGGTATGTTAAAAGCTCCCATTTGGTTTGAACTTCCTCTTAGGCGACGTTTACCTTAGTTCTTTGTCGTTATTGTGGCGATCAGGTTGGCTTGCAAGGAGATCAACATAGGAGGGCACAGAGGATGGAGGCTCCGGGTCGTGGAGGCATTCATCATCATACTGACATTCACGCAGCTGCTTTATCTGTTGCTTCTTCATGCAGGTGTGTTCAGCAGTACGTATGGGCCAGGGTATAGGGATCCAGATTACGGCGTCGGAGGTCCAGGTGTCGGTGGCGACCCTAAGGGGAGGACAACGACGGGGGTCTAAACATGCGATGTATTTTGTGTCGATTTGGTTAAACGAGAATCGATCTTGTGTGTATACTGTTGGGGTTTGTTCATTTACCTAGTTGTTGTCTCGCGTTTTATTTTGGACGGGTAACGGACTTCTGTGTTTTGTGTTCTGGTTTCTAGACATGAAGATGAATAGGGTGTGCTAGCTTTCTTTTCCTGATAATATGGTGGAATGGCAAGAGATCAATCTTGGTCTGCCTGAGTTAGGATTGTTGTGGCATTGTTCCCATCGTTGATCATGATCAGAGTATGTGTGTTAAAACTCGGAATCAGTTCAAGAATTTACCTTTTATTAAGGATCAGAATATGTGTGTTAAAACTCGGGATACATTTGTATGGTGAAAAAATGCAGGAGGGATTTCCGAATAGCACGACTATGGTCAATGAGCTGAACACGGCTAGTGTGATCAATGAAGCGGGCGAGAATGACCCAGAAATAACACCGAATTTGGCATTAGAAAACTTCAAACTGTCGGGAACACTTTTGACGAAATAATCACCCTCAGTCGTTGTGAGCGAAACCATGCGCATGTTTCTTCATCTGTGGATCTACTTAGGGTTGTTCATGGATTGGATTGGGCGGAAGACTTTGAAGTGCATACTCAATCCAATCCAAGTCATATAGTTTCTCCAATGGTGTTATCATATTAGCAACAATTACATGTATTTATCGGCACCCATTGAAGCACCAAAAAATAATCTGGATTATTACCAAATACTCCTCGCACACAAGTTCAAATGCAAAACCGACACCCGAAACAAAATTTGGACGATGCTAAAATTCGAAACAAAATTCGGACAATGCTAAACTACATTATTTTGCTGAATTTACGCCGATGATCAAGGACTTAAGCAGCATTAGCGACCGATGAGTCCAATACTAACAGTTTTTCTAAGTTGATTCTTGTGGCAACTCTGACTGAAGTAAGCTCTCTCTTCTTTGTGTTCTGAATTCATGTCAAAGATACCATGTCCCGAGCACTACAATTGAGCATTCGATCATAGGGAAGTAAAATATAATGATGATAAACACTAGGTGTGTAACCCGCATAGAGTATGATGAAGATCATACGGAAGTAAAATAATAACGATAATTAGAACTTGGTGTGTAGTATAATGAAGAACACACTGTGAAGAAATCACAAATTATTGGAGGATTATCTGAGTTGATTAATGAACTCCATCGTTGTTATTTAAGTGAAAAAAAAAAAAAGGATGATATATATGCTCTCGAGGGGGAAAATATTTTGCGGTTTCGACTCATCCTGTGCAATGGATAACTCCATTCAGGGTTGAATGGAGTTGTGCCATAGCACATTCCTCGATTCCAGCAAAAGACACAAAACCAAAACCAGTTGCAAATGGTAAATAGATTCTCTTCATGAGATCAAAGAAAGACGCGTTCCTATTCAGTAGACAATGAAAGGAAACCTTCTCATACCAGAAAAATCACCACCACGAAAGGAACCCTTTGCATACCAGAAAAAAACACTGAAGCAAAAGAGTGCATAAAAAGGGTGCAGTTGTTTGCAACAGGGCCATATGTACTAATTTATCGAGACCATCACTTATAGAAGCACAATTGTTCAACAGGCTTGGGCATAAGCATTTTGCCATTACAACACAGCTGAGTATTCCTGCATCTACAGCAAGGTGGTATAGGCAGCTTTGCAGATGTGGCGCAACAAAAGCAAACTACGAAGCCAACGTAAGAAGGTAGCTTAGTACCAAATCAGACACACGAACATGATGAGAAAACAAGCAGAAACATAAGAGAAGTACACACGTCGGCAAGAAGGCAGCCGATCATTTTGCTGGAATTTGACTGACTATCAGGTATGCAAAAAAAATACTCCGTATTTATTATTCATTTCCTCTCATAATAATTAAAACATTACGCAATAACTACACTATTTATTATGCATTTCGTTGTATTACTTTTTATTAATAAATGATATGCAACGAATATTATTTGGACCCAGGATTATAATTCATGACATATATTATGTTTGATGTTTCACGATAAATTTAAAAAAAAAACAATTACATGAATCTTCATGGACGAAGAATTCAACTTTTTTGAGACAGACGGAGTAATACTCACAAGGAGCTAATTCATTTTTACAGAACAAAAGCAGTTAACTACAACTGACAGGATGAGCAACCTGGAAAATTTCTTACAAGGGATTGAGTTCGTCAGAAAATCAATGTTGAAATGATTGGCTCGGCCAGCCCAAGATATGTACATTTCACGACAAATATGTCTAAATTGTGGAGAATACACAGTTTTCATCTCTATGCCTCCGACTCTCTATCCCTGCGATAGCTGAACATCGAGTTAAACACCACTCTGCCAATCCTTCGGTTTCTTCGATACTTCTTACTCATACCTGCCTTTCTTTCCTTTTCGACCGCATATCCTGAACTGGGTAAGTAATGGATCCATAACAGAGGCATCAGCGCTGCGAAAAACTGTATTAAAATCCCCAAATCCAAACGTGAGTAATTTCCCGCCGAAACTTCAAGCAGGGAAGCCAGACCGATGCCCAAGAAACCACTAATGATAGATGAAACGCACAAGGCCGATGCCAAAAATGAAGTTAACGATGCTTCAGAACCTGGAGGGCATAAACTGGCAATCAGCACGAAAAAGGGAATGGTTTTAAAGGTGGCAACAGTTTCAGCAATTCCAGAAAAGCAAAGGGAGAATACTTCATTCGACATTCCTAGTGACACGTTTGATTGCTTCACGAGGATAAGGTCAAGAAGAAGTGTAGATGCATAAACCAGTTGTGTGATACTGATTAGCTTTCTCAAGGGTACCTCTTTCCAGACGCGATTATAGAGAATGGTCAGGAAGAGGAGCACCATTTGACTGGCCACCCGCGACAATCCGATGATTGTGGGGTCTAGACCAAGGAATTGGGCTTGATAACAGAATATGGATCCAGATAGAATAGGAACTACTGAAATAGAGGTGACAATCCAAATCAGAGGGCGTGACACATTTTTGTCACTCAATGCAACTAGAAGGTCGGAAAACTGCAGTTTGACACTGTCTGAAACTGATATTTCTTCAACATCATGTGCAGAAGTTCGTGATATACCCAGTGAATCCTCTCTTGTTCCGAAGGAGATTACAAGCTGAGCTAGGAGCAGTCCTGCGTATACCAAAAGTATGGTTCTAGCATGTGTCCTTGTTAACATCATGCCGCCAAGTGAATTACCCAGAACACCAGCAACAGCTATGGCCATGAATGTGTAGGATTGTAAACCAACCAATCTGTGCTTCTGGCCATACTCGGCGACTAGTGCATCTTGGGCGACCTCGGTAATGGCTGCCCCGATGTTGCTGAGAAGAACACAGCTCAGAAGAGTAGGTAGAGTGCTGCCTACAAATGGTATTGCTGCTAATGGCCCCCATGCCAGCACCTGCAAAGCAACTGATAATGAACATGTTATAGGCAACATTATCGAAAAGCTAACAAACAAAAATACAAGAAAGGAATCAAGCTCAGACAGAACACATTCTAAATTTCACAGAAAGAAGCCATTTTTATGAACCATCGTTCCCGCTTGAGCAGTTCATACCCAAACCAACGAACTGAGACGCCTTAGAACTGAATGCCCAATATTATCAGTGGGCGCATCAGAACTTACACAGAACATGTGAACCATCGCAACCAGGAATGCCTTACGGGACATGGGATTTACATTGTGCCTTTAGATGCGACCCGTGTTATTTCGATCAATGAAATGCGAGTTAGATAGTCATGTATGTTGGCTTTGATCGATCGATGGTGTCACGAGGCAAGGTTGGTGGGAACTCCCTTCCCGTTTTCTGTATTTATGTTTATTGCTGAGGAGGTACATATCAATGAATTGGCCGGTGGACGGTGTTACTGTACGCTGTCAAGATTATGGTCCAACAATGTAACCATGAATTTGATGATTGAAAACAACTTTATGCCACCCCACCAACCTGATGCAGTATTCCATGGTCAATAAACACATCTTAATCATGCTCATCATCGCTTCCATATCTACCACAAGCTTGATACAAGCCCTCACAACAATTTGATCAGAAATATCCATAAACCTCAACTTATGTCCAACAATCAAGCAATGAACGGGCATTCAAACAGGGCCGGTATACTCCGCTTACCTCCGATAGAAACATAAGGCACTCTATGCCCTCCACCGATACACAAAGCATCGGACAGAATCCCATACAACGGCTTCGCGACCATAGGAAGATTACCGGAATTCTGAACAAGCTGCAACGTAGCCGGCTTGAAATTCAGGTTATTCGCCATGTGAAAATTCAATGCCAACCATGGGAAACACCTGAACCCTTGCATCCAATACCCAAGCCCACACAAAAGCAACATCTGTTTCCTCCCCACTTCACCACCACTCCTACAACTCCCCCTCTCCACCACACCATCTCTCGTCCCCTTCTCAACCCAATTCACCCTTTTGGGTGCTCTCAACATAGAATCACCATACCGGGCATTCGAAACCCACCTCGCTCGTCCTCTACCCTTACACATAGATTGTCTTAGTCTGTGTATTCCGAAACATGGGACTCTTGTTGGGTTCGGCCTGAAAGTGGTCCAGAACGTGTGAACCGGCGGGTTTGCGTTCAAGGTCAACACAGATTCCATCATGGACACAATCTTGCAAATCGGGGTTTTCAAGAGATGCCCAAGAAGGTGAAGCCTGTGTACCAATTGGGTCCTCTCAAGAAGAAGCAAAGAGGAGGAGAAGGGAGAGATGTCTAGAAGATTGTGTTGTGGGGACTGAAATGAAAGGGGACAATCATGGGAAGGGTGTGTGTATGGGTGGGTGTACGGACAGGTGTTGGGGGGTGGTTGTTATGTTTTGATGCTTTGAGTCGTGTGGGGTTTTACTGGGGAGGGGCCTACCAGTACTTAGATTCACGAGGTTTTACACAGGATTGAGGGGCCTCTTGATTTTGGTGGAAGTCTCCCGAGCTTGTCACAGCCGTAGGTATGATCACGGTTTAGGAACCCTCAATTTCGGTCTGGAGTTGTCGGTTTCAATTTCGAAATATAAAGAAACCAAAACCGTAATAGTAAGGGATGGTTTTTATTGATGGTTTTTATTAGTTCGTTTGGATTAAAGATTCTATGTTTATTAAAGTTTTAATCTGTACGATAAATTATTATACTCATATATATATATATATATAAACTATTATGTATATTAAATGTCCTAAAATCTAATATAAAAATAAAAATCATCAATTTCGGTTTTGATTTATAATTATAAAACGAAATCGAAGTGTGATATGACGGTTCGATTTCAATTTCATCCTATTTAATTTCGATTCAGGACAGTGTGGTTCTGGTTCCGAAACGAACCATGGTTGCCTAATCATTATAGTGTGACCAAGTCCTTTAGCATTGAGATGTAACCCTGTATCCAGGGTTAATGACAAATAATTTTTCCAAGATATCTCAAGTGCAACGAATTTCAATTTAGCAAGATTTGTCATGATTTTCTAAAAAAATAAAAATTATTATTAATCACAATATTATATGAATAAAACATATATGACACAATAATATTTATATTAAGTTAAGAATAGAAAAAAATAGATCATTATTACAGTACACACAACTACTAATACCAATAAATAGAAGCATAAATCGTCAAGATTTTTGGTCATTCATTTATGCATTTTATCATAATGTTCAGGAATCATTTCGTCGGAATTGTTTCGAGTTTGAGACGTATAACTTAAATAATAAAATGAAAAAGTAATTCTCAACACTTGGAGCAAATACGCCAACATAGAATATGAATAAATAGTTTTTCGTCATCCGGGATAAGCCGCGTCGACGTGTTGAAACTATAAAATTAAAGCATAAAAGATGTAAGTTTCCGCACAGGCGATATTTCGTCTAACGACGAAACCACACAATTAATCTAGGTTGGTTATTATTTAGCAAAAGTTACAAATATAAAGTAAGAGTATAAATTTAGAATCAATACCTAATATCTTTTTTCTGATTTTGATCTTAATTGATTAAAATCCCATACTGATAATATATTATAAAACGAAAATGATACGAAACTGAAGATGAGTTTTTTCTAATTTTCCTTCACCTCTTCTTCTCTTATTTTTAACAAAATGGGGTACATTTACAAAGGGGAGGGTATGGCCTTTTATAGGCAAGGTGAATGGTTGTGAGCAACATTTTCTCCCGACATGAATAGTATCTAGCTCGAAATGAACAGTACCAACGATTTTTTAAAAAATAATAAAAAATAAAAAATATATCCATAAAATTAAGATATAGATAATATTCACATATATTTTATAATATAAAATTTATTATATAGTTATTTTATTCATTCCTTCACATCTTATTAAAAAACATCATTTGAAATGAACAATGTATCTTTTTATTTTATTTTATTTTTAAAATATAAACCATTGTTATGTGCATCAAAAAACAGAGAAAAATATTTAGCTCAACGAGTTTTTCCAACTTAACAAAAAAAAAGAAAAAAAGTTCACCCCAAATTTCGAAACGTTGCTAGCCACTTTTATAACAGCCATTCATCTACTAATGCTATCTTTTCCGGTCCTTGTGCTTCCATGTTATGCCCACTGCTCCGCCTCATCCGACCCCAACTCCTCCCCTCCCTTCCTCTTTCCTCACCACGCACACCAATGTCCCACCTCACGGAAACCACACTCCCACTCTCCAGGTCAAGGCTTAGAGGAGTCGTGTTTGACATGGACGGAACCCTAACAGTTCCCGTGATCGATTTCCAGGCGATGTACAAGGCGGTGTTGGGCGAAGAGAAGTATGCGGAGCTGAAATCGAGGAGCAAGGCAGGGATCGATATTTTGGGGATTATCGAGGAGTGGAGTGAGGTCGAGAAGGGGAGGGCTTATGAGGTCATTGCTGATTTCGAACGGGAAGGGCTTGAGAGGCTCCAGATCATGCCTGGTGAGTGTTGATTTTGGTGAATGTTAGAGATCATTTTCACTTCGTATTTGATTGTATGAACGGTTTGATGTGATCAATTATGGGTTTAATCAACTTGATGTGTTAAATTCATTTGTGAGGTGATGCTTAGGATGCCACTCATGATCATGCCGTGAACGAAGTATAATATACAGATTGCTACTATCGTTCTTTGGCATTTGACAGAAAGTTGGTCGTTTTATGGTTTGATGGGAGAACTTTGTAAATGTTGTCCTGTTGATTGATCTGTTGTGATCAGGGAGAAGCCACGACAATCTCTGTCCCACATTAAAAATTCAACTACAATTTATGGTATATAAATTTTATACAGTATAGATGGTTATTAATCAATTGTTTAGAATTGATATAGGCTTTCCATCACATAACAAAATCCATGTAACCAACCAAGCCCAAAGGAAGAAAATAATGAAAAGATAGAGGTAGGGTTGCAAATGAGCCGAGCCGAGCTGAGTCAGACATGACTTAGGCTCGGCTCGTTTAGGTAAAAATGAGGCTCAAGTTTGGGTTCAAGTTTGATTCGAATCTAATCGAACCGAACCTATAAGGCTTGTTTCATAAATAGTAAGGCTTGGACTCGGCTCGGCTCATTTATTCACCCGAGCCTAATCGAGCCAAGTCGAGCCTTTTATGTGCAAATTACAATATCATTGAAATTTAAGAAAAAAATATATATTATCAAAATCACAAACTAAAATTTTATGAAAAATAAATTTTATACAGAGTATATTACTTATATTGTGTATATAATTATGAAACTTAAATATTATGCACATATATAAATTTGAGCCGTAAACAAGTTTTTAGTCGAGTCGGCTCATGAGTTTATAAATGAGACAACACGTGGGCCTATCAAGTCGAGTCATAGGTATCTCAAGCTTGACTCATTTAATTTCACGAGCCTAAAATTAAGCTCAAGCTTGACTCATGAGCTTAATAAATAATACTCAAACCGAGCTTTTATCGAACCGAACGAAACAGGTTCGCGAATCGGTTTGGCTTATTTGTAGCCCTAGATAGAGGTCTCCTCTGCATGATTCTATTGTTCTAGAACCAAACAACCCATTATGTCTAAACTACCACGATCAATCCTCCTTAACTCCACTACATGGCTAATCCAAATCCTTACCTGATATACACAATAAATACCCATGACAAGGATTGATCAAGGACATCAAACAATTAGCACAATTCCGCATAGCTACATCAATCAAGGGAATTTGCAACCAAGGAGCGACATTTGATGATTCGATGAGCTGTTGTCTGGCCATCTCAGAGCTTGATGACAAGTTGAAGAACGCGAACTAGCCTATGTTTCAAGTAGCTCGTGTTCCTGTTTCAGTTCTATTTTTTCACTCAAGGTAAATGTTTCAGTGAGTCTTGTTGCTCTATTTCTCTGTTCATGAATATTGCGTGTGCAGTGTTCATATGCTTTGATGTGCATGTCCTGGTTGGTCAACTTGTGATTGGCATGACTAGTTATGTTCTACACACATCAACATGACTTTTAGTTTCCTAATCATGCTTGTTGTCCATGCTTGGGATTGAATCAAGACATGTGAATAGGTCATCCTATGAATATGTGAACCATAATTTTCTCAGTTTTGTGTACTCGGTCACATAAATATTGTTCACCATTAAAAATCAATCTGATTGATGCTTGTCTAGAAACCAACCTAAAGTATACTCCAGGAACTATTAATTAAGGTTTGTTTTGATATCCGAATTTAAATCCTTACTTTGTTTTGATACCACTTGAATCTAAAATGTCTATGTATCATCAATTATGATTGAATCTTTCAAATTTGTCATCGGGAGGTAGAAGCATCTTTGGAAAAAAATGGGCTACTCTTCTTGTATCGTCTTGCTCATATCTTGTTTGTATAACTTCTAATTTGATTTATAAGTTGCATTCTCCATTTTTATGATAAAATTATCAGAACCTTGCCACAAGGTTTTTGATAGAGATTACATTGGAGAAGTCTCGAAAATCGTTGTGAAGACGTCCCACGCATCATTTCATTTATTTGCTGCCATAATCTGAGTATATATCATCTTCTGGACACTTTGTTGAACAACGAAAAAAAGAAAAATGCGTGAATCTTGTTCTCTTTATACTGCTTATGCTATTCGACAGTCCACGATGCATTATTTATAATCCCATGTAGAGTTATTTCCCTAGATTATTCCATAGTTAGAAAACTCTTAGATTATATTGGTAGTTCTCTAGAATCATACAATACTAGGCGATTCTGTAACTTAACTACAAATTACATTTTTAGCAGCTCAAGTATGACTTTCTGTAGCATAGACAAAGGATACTCTGAGTCAGATTGGTTTTTCTTAAGTCATGCTTGAAGCCGGTGATACATGATCACAGGAAGGTTCAGCCGTTCAGGTTATCGTTGTTGAATTATTGTAACAACTAATAAATAATTTGCAGTGTAACTTTGTTTTTGTGGCACAGTTGCGATTCCTACAATAACATCTCTTGAATTTTGATCGTTTTCCAGTCATGCTGCAGGAGCTCTGGAACTTTGTCGGTACCTTGACACCAAGAAAATAAGGTAAAACACTTTCCGTTTTGTATCATATTAATCATGACTCAAACATCATACCTGGGCCATAACATGTTTATACGGCATTACTGTATCGTGCTATATGTTTTTCCCTTTGATTACAATTTTGTTTTAGTTTTATCTTCCCCGTATAGCTTATGCGAACAACTGGACCACCTATTGATGTCTTAGGAGGGGATTGATTACTCGGAATGTGAAGGCAGCAGTTGATATCTTCCATCAACGGTTTGGGGTAAGATCTTGTGCCAAACATCTTAATTAGCTTGGGATTTTTTCGTTCATCAAGATTCGGGAGAAGCATGAATTAACTTGTGGTTACACGAATATCTTCAGTCTTGGTGAGTGGATATCTTCAAGTGTCCCTTCACTTTCTCTCTTATTAAACTTGGAAAAAGTACCATTTCAATATATGATGGACATAGACAGAACAGTGTCTAGAGTTCTTATAACAATTGCATCAGCAGTCTTAACTGGTGAAATACTGATTGCAGGTAGTATTGCCTTGTCCTGATCTCTCACTTGACTTAAAATCTTTAATTCGATGAAGCAACAGATCCAAAATGTGAGATACTAGATTTAGTTCGTTGAAGCTGTCTTGTTTGTTTCATAGCATCATAATGGGTATGGAGTATATTACTATATTTACCCTATTACCCCTGTATTAACTGTATTTCAAAGAGGCGACCTTTTTACTTTTGAGTTCAACCTCTGCTTTTGGATAACATACATCCTGTCTGTCTGTCTCCACTCTGCTGTTAGTATTTCTAAATTGTCTGCTCGTTACTTGATCCATTGTGATCCTTTTACATCCTTCTCTTACATCCACTTGCTATTACTCCCTTCTACAATCCTCGAGGATTACCCCTCTTCCTTTTGAACTACCAACCGCCTTAGGAGTTGCACAAATGTAATATTTTCATTGATGAAACCAGCCATCAACACCAGCCAAGTATAGCCCTAAATAATTATCAGCAATACCACTGGTGTGAAAAGTGTTCTTTCCTTTTCTTTTCTCTTTCGTTCTTTTCTTTTTCTTTCCTTTTCTGAAAGAGTATCAAACGGATATTCCTCCTAATTTGTTAATGTCTTAGTAATGCTTTATGCCGTACTGGAAGCTTAAGTGGTAAAATTTTTAGTGCTCCAATGTTTCAAATGACTTTCTTCTTTTAAAAACGTGAAGAAATATGACCACATGCTGCCACCCTTTCTTACACTACCATCACCAGTTCCTCCTTCAGCTGTTATTGCCGACCTGTAGTGAAATAAAAATAAGCACCATCCTTTCTCTGTAATTGATGTTCTTTGCCTGAAGTTTGCTTTTGAAAGAAGTTGGAGTCGCAAGTATATCACATCTGGATCATTCAATTTTAAACTAACTGGCTTATAGGCTGAACAGAGATCTTTTCTCTTTTCTCATAATTCCGTTGTTTAAATTTGTTTTCCAGATAATTTTGTTATATGCACCCATAGGCCGGTGTTGATTTATCCTTCGATCCTAGTATTGAATTGCCTTGAATGTTGTGGTTTGTCACAGTCTCAGTGTGGTACTGGCACCATTTGTGGTAGAAAACCCTTAGCTGGGACGATCTGGCGTTCTGTGGGGTCATTGTGCATTTAGCAGTCAATTGATGAGCACACCTAAAAGGCTACAGATATTCTCACTTTTTTCTTACGGCCACCGCCCATGGTCGCTCATCGTTGACCATTGGCCATTGTTGTCCAGTGTCAATCATCACCCCTACCAAATTTTTTTTTTTTGGGGTCACTTTTATCCTATTCCTATCAAATGCAACCATAACATGGAAGGATGAGATGTATAATCCCCTACATTTATAGCGAAGTGATTGATAATCCCTTCACTAATAATAGGGCCTTATCCTATCCGGTATACCAAATGAGGCCTAACAGTATAATATCATATCGTGGAAGCAATATCAGAGGACTACTCAAATTTCATGGCCTTTTACAAGTTAGGGAGGAATGTAGTATTTTTTAACCTATTCCATGGAAGATGTACTGGAGGTAAAATCTATTACATATCAGGTGTTCTAGATTCTGATGAAGACAAGAATACATCACTTACAAGGGTCATCCCCATCCCACGTGGCAAGCGACCCGGACCAACAAGGCCAATATGCATGAGGTCAAGAGTTCAAATCTGCTGGGTGATAAGTTGTTTTGCTGTGGTGAGCTCGTCAGCGAAAATTACTTTAAAATGTTCTTCGGGTTTGCAGGCTATTCGGTTGACTAAAGGGAAATCCTTCGGGATTTCCTTTTTGAAAAGAATACATCACTTACGGTAGAAAGAAGGATGCTAGTAACACTTGTGCTGCATTGGTAGTCGGAACCAAGAAGTCTACAGAACGCTATTTTTTTTTCCTAGTGTACAAGGCATGTATTTTTTCATCCAAATAATTCTTACATTGCAACAATCATGGAATACTAATTCGTATAGGAGCTGGTAAATTTGCATACATTTGTTAGCAGCATGGTACCATACCATAGCACAAGTATTGTTGCATTGGACTCGTTCAAACTTTTCCTTGTGTGTATTCACTGTGCCCAGTTCTGAACTGAATGATTACTTCATTGTCTTCAGAAGATCTCAGCGAAAATATTTGATTTGGAACTTGATAATTTTTTCTGATTCTTCAGATGAATTTCTCTCCAGCACTAAGCAGGGAGTTTCGTCCATACAAACCAGACCCAGGTCCATTACTACACATCTGCGCAACCTGGGAAGTTCAGCCCCATGAAGTATTGATGATTGGTGATAGCCTCAAGGACGATGTAAGTCATATCTCTACAAGCATATTGCAAAACTGGTTTCCTTTTTTTTGCCTTTCATTCTACTTACTCTTCATTCTGGATCTTTTTCGCTCTGTCGCAAGGCACTACAAGTGTTTTTGGACGAGACATCATATGTTCTTTCCGACGTTATTTTTGTAGGTAGCTTGTGGTAAACGAGCAGGAGCTTTTGCTTGCCTGGTTGATGTATCAGGAAAGTACAGTTCCCCTGGTTTTGTGTATATTGATCACAAACCAGACTTCAAAGTATCATCCCTTGCAGAAGTTCGTCAAGTGCTCGAGACGAATTTTGACTTATTGCCTTGACATGGATGTCTTCTTCATTGTCCGCGGTTTCGTGATTGAACCTATGAGGATCAAGTTGCTTGTGGTTTCTGTATAAAGCACCTTGTAACTCGATATTGTAACATCATATTATCTTGCTCAATTAAGATAATATTAGGTTCGTATTTTTAATAAAGTTGATTCCTCAATAATCTATTTGTATCTATTTGTATGTAGAGTTATTATTCAATTATGTCACTATGAACTTCTTTTAAGTTATAGGGTTTGGTGAATGTTTGGTTAGCCATATTCAAAGTAATATGTGGTTAGATCATTAGATCTTTAAATCAATAATTTAATAACATATAATGGCCCAAATGTTTCATTTGCAAACAATTTATATGACATCATTTTCTTAAATTTGAAACCGATGATCTCACATTGTCATATGAATATTTTAAAATTTACACTGATGAAAAATTTTTGTTAGTTTGCTCATCGAGTGTGTTGATTGTGAAATTTTGGGTTTCGAAATAAGTCTCTTAAATTTCGAATTGTGAATTCGATTTTGTCTTAGAAGTTTACTTAATTTTGAGAGGAAAAAAATTATATTACTATGCCAAATTGCAATTGTATTTGTTAAAGAAATGAAAAAAACTTCTCGTTGTATTGGTGAAAAAAATTGAGAATATTTTGTGATAAGTGGTGTTTTTATTTATTTATATACCATCACCATTGAAAAAAGAAGAGGAAAGGATGATGTATAAAGTGAGAGATGAAAAAACAAAGAAACAATTAAGAGGGTTTAATGAAATATTAAAATAAAAAACCCTGATATCCCAATTGTTTATTACTAACCTCTATTTGAATGTGAAAGGTCATATGCTGATTTATGTATATGTTGGATTTTTTTTTATAAAATTTGATAAAAAAAGAATTTTTTTTTTTAGTGATAATGAGGTTTAATATAGTAATTGTGAAAGAAGATAATGAATGTATTGTAAAATATGATAATTATTTTGATAATGTTTATGAAAAAAATAATTAAATATGATATGTTGTATATAGTTTGGGACGATCCAGATAGACAAATGTTACTTCTATATCAAATTTTATCATTGAAAATGAGTTGAAAAGAGGAAAAGATGAAATAAATGATATTTGAAAGAATTTGAGAAATTTCTTGTGTTAGATTTTTCGTTTAGGATGTATCTATTACCACTATTATAAAAAAGGGGAATGGATGATATAAAAAGAGAGAGATGAAGTGCATGAATAATTAAGAGGATTTAATAGAGTATTATACAAAGAATTGTTTTAGTTTCTTTTTTTATGATATTATATTTCCTTCGTTGTAACTTAATTATAACGCGTTGATCCGTTATAAAAATTTATAATTATTATGAATTTGTGTGAATTTTAATGAACAAAAAATATTTTTATATGATAGTGTGATTCATTATAAGAGTTAAAAAATGACTTAATAGAGTGCATTTTAACACAAAAAGAAAAAAATTTACTCTATTCATCCCAAAAAGTTAACAATGTTCTTTTAATTTGTCTCTTTTTAAAAAAAAATTATAACAACACAATAAATGAAAACATTTTGAAATAAATTTAATTATCATAGCAATTCATACTTATCCTATCATTATATCCAGTATCATTTTTTTCATTTCTTCTCCATCACTAATAATGCAAATGAATTATTTATATCAAATTCAACTTATTATATATATATATATATAATTAAAATATTTTATTATTATTATTGGGATGATGAGAGTATTTGTTTCAGTACGATTATAGCCAGTATCATTTTACACGTCATATCCACCACGCTTCTCTTCTCCTACCCTCCTTCCGCTTCCTCTCCCCCCTCACTTCCCCCACATTCCAGCGCCGGTTTCCACCGGCACCGCTTCCGCATACAACCCTCATACTCACGTCACACCGCCCCCACCTTATCTGCAACAATCAACACCACATCAACTGTACCTTTCGCTTCTCTCATGTGGCCGCTGCACGCTCCAGTCGTCGTCGCTCCATCTAGTGCCACTCCAATCGCAACATTTCCCTCCATCGCTTCGCCGCTTCGGCCGGTGTTCGGGGTAACGTTGTCGTGTAGAACAATCTGCTCGTCGAGGTCTGCCGTGAGTGCTAGTACAATTTTAAATTCAGGAAAGCTTAGCTATCTAGGTAGATTGTAGAACCTAATCTGGGAGGTCATCTATTGATAGAAGGTAAAATGAGTTGATTACTTAATCGGTTTAGCGTTCTGGCTGCTGCAGTACAGGTTTTTACACCTCGTACAACAGTTTTTTGCTAACAAAAAACACAGTACACGGTTATCAAATTACTATCCATCAGATTTAAAATATTACTCACTCGTCTCATAAAGGATACAAAGGATTGATTTGGCACGCTCGTCGATTTAAAGTTAGACACGCGTACAATAACAATCAAACTAGTTTTTTTCGTAAAATTATCGTGAAACATTAATGGTTGAGTAAGTTACGTACTTCAATCTAATACATGTTGCAGACGATCAGACGTGATTTGATATGAAAACGAGACTTATATTCATGTGTATAAAATAGTGAAAAATACGTATATGTTGTATCTTTTGTGTGATGGAGGAAGTATATGGTAGCATCCAATTGTGCTTGCAGCATGAATCATATTCTGTTGCTTGATTTTGGTTTTAAGTTTTTGTTTGGGGGTATTCACTATTGTCGCATTATCTTTGTCATTAGATGACGGTTTTCCTTTTGCGATTTCTGTTTCAGTGTCTTGTGTTGTGACTTTGGACCTAGTTATGCTCCTAACTAGTGATTTCAGTTTGGTGTGGAAGGTAGTTGGGTTTAGTATGTTCATATCCTTGTATGTATGTAGAACAAGTGTTCTAGTTGAGTTATTCATCAAAAAATTATACTTGGTATATCCCCATCTCCGAAACGAAGGCAAGGGTGGTTACTAGCTAATAGCTATATCAGCTAGGTTAAACTTCTGTCATAAGTTGGCCTGACATCATTGTACTTTACTAAAAATATAAAAGCAGATGTGCTGCGAAAGTTTCTTCAATTATGAGTAAAAGAAAGTAAGACAGTTACTATGAGTATATGTGCATTCACATATTTCAAAGAGTAATTGATTGGAGATTTGATCAGCACATATATGGTTTCCAGGTGTCTCTTAGTGTCATGATACATACCTAGGTGAGGCCTTGGTGTGCAGGCATATAAGGTAGGGCTCAGCGGCTTGTTTATCCCTCGTTTTCTTTCTTAGAGGAACATGAAAGCTATGGTTGGTGAGGCAATGCCTAGCGGGCACCTTGTATTCTAAATTTCCCCTTGACAATTTTAGCTTTATGCTTCTCTTTGAGAACTTGAGTTGCTTGTATGAGGGGACATTGTGCTATAAATGATGGTTTGGGAGTGCCATTTGCTTTATCACTGTATATTATGCTTTTGAATACATATATAATTTGCTTTGTCGTATGTGTAATTGTTGAATTATATTAATGTTTTACGTTTCAACTGGCAAATGACTAGGAAACAATCCTATTTATGTTAGAACCCCTTGTCTTTCCCTGTCACCTTGCCTATTGGTAATTATGGCTTTATCAGGACTAGTTGTCATGTTAATTGGCCGAACTTCGAGTGAAGAAAGTGTTGTAAGGTATTGCTCAAATATAAGAAGTTAAATAATGTAAGGGACTCATACGGCCTATCTGATATCCGTCAACTTTATTATTTGGCTAGGGGGGTCAGTTTAGTTCTTTGAATGCCAAAATTGTTAGAAATATAATAATTAACAATAAACTAGAAAAATTTGCAGTAAGATTTACCTCTTGGAAATTTCAAAGATAAGGCAATGATTTTGTTTTGCATGCAAGTTCTGCTCTTTGAGTATGTAGAGATGAATTATGCTTCGATAACAGCAAGGCAGGGGAGGGTAGAGAACAGGAAGGAACAAAAATGGTGGTTGTCTCACACAAACAGAAAGTCGATTCTCACTACAATGTTGTTTCACACGACTAAACTCTAATAAAGGGTCAACTAAAATGAATTACAAAGTTACTTTATAGGAATAGACACCAATGACACACTTCAAACAACATGACTCTTGAAACAATAACCAACTGCAGCTAACTAATTTAACTAACATAACCATCAATAACTAACTTGTTACATGACACAACCTTTCATGATAATCAGATAAATAATATAACCATAAGACCCAACAAAACAAATAAAAGTGTATAATTAAACATTCATATTGATCATGTGGCTATAATCCTTGATCTTTATTCTTCTTGTGATGACGTGAATAAACCTTCAACTAAGATAACTCTAGATTCCCATCACTATCTGTCACTAACTTTCACTCTTCGTGGAATATGCAAGGAACAGAGGAAAGAAGGATTCAAGTTAAACAGCTTCGTCTTAGTTTATCCTTTGTTTTCAATTTCTTCAGGATAACGGTTGTGAAAAAAAAAAGGTGTTCTTATCGACTGAGATTACACAGAGTGGCATATGCTTTTTGAGATTATTGAATTCGAGTCAGCTATTTTGGTCCCGAGTATGGGAATTGATTCATCTTATTCTAGTTAGGAATTTATGTTGATTATTCCCCTTGCCCGCAACTTCTGAAGGACTGAAACTATGGAAATCGGGGTTTTATTTTATCCTTATTTTTTGTATCTTCCGAGTTCAATGAGAAAATGAGTGAGGTATGTCATTTAAGGCTTTAACCCATTGCTTTAGTACAAATAGCTGCGAAATTAGCACCTTGACAGCCGTTGTGCTAGATACTCGCAAAGGGTACACCCTCGATTGGTCACATATCTCTTGGCTCAGGAGTCACTTGATGATCCTACCTATGGAAAGAACAAGTTGCCTCATAGATTGCAAGCCCCTCAAAAATCTTTTCCCATATCTACTTTTATTTGCAAAAAGAAGTACTCTGGCGAACCCTCCTTTCTAAGCTAATAGACTAATAGAGAGAACACACAGTTTTGACCACCTCCTGTTAACTAGTTTGTCAAGTATGTATTTTTTTTATTCAGCAAGTTGCTTCTGCACGATTTGCATTTTAATATGTTCTGCAGATTTTCCAATATGTTTGTAGATACTTATGCCACAAATTGTTTTCTGTTGTTGAACGCGGATTGATAGTTTTGAGTGCCTTCTGTGCAAACATCTCTTGTTTTTCTTTACTTATCTTTATGTCTCTCTCAGGTGCCGTGAGAGAAGCAGTTGAAACTCTACGAAGTCATAATGTCAATGCCTATATATTGGAGCTCCGGGATAAAGGGTGATCAGCTTTAACCTGCAAGATGTTAGATTTTCATTGTAAGAAGTTCTCTTACTTGCAGATTTGTGCAGCGGCGGTCTCTTTCCGGAAGGTGTGGAGACTGCCAAGCTTTGGTAAGTAATGTGGATCGGATTCAAACATAGCAGGTCATAAACTGCAATCCCCAAGCCAGAACTGGCGCATCCTTTCATCCAATTTTGTGCCTTTTTTTGCCTGCTGCTTTTCTATTCCTGGCGGTCTATGGGATGTAGTTTTAACCTCTTGAATTCATTACTCACTCATGGCTGATCTTCAGGCTAGACAGAGGTGTCATAGTTTACATTTCTGATGCACTGGGTGTTCGGGACATATATGAAACTGATGGAATCAGTGTCATAGAAGCTTCTGAACCTCTAGCAGTCCTGGTATTATGCCAAGTATTATTTCAATTTATCGATCTCTCTCAAGCACTTAATAAATATTTCGTCTGCTTCTTTATTTCATTTGCAATAAATGCTTAAGCCGTGTGTTAGGAAGATATAGCTTGTATTTTAAATCCCTCATGTGCATGATTTTCTCGTCACTATCCTTCTGGCAAAAATGAGGCGTATTATCATATTCTGGTTGGCTTTATTCCCGCCTTTTTGCAGATTGCCATTTTCATTTGTCTGTTTTTTCTTCCCTTTCTTTTGAGTGTGTTTCTACAGGTGAACAAAGGAACAGCAAGTGCAAGCGAGATACTGGCAGGCTCTTTAAAGGACAACAAAAGTGCTGTCCTGTTCTGAGAGCCGACCTATGGGAAAGGGTAATACTCATTTTTTACTTATACATGTCTCACAACAGAAAGTACTTGATAAAGACGCATGACTCTGCTATTCTTGAAGGACGGTAGCAAGAGAAGAAAGAACTCTACTTTCAGCAAAATATTCCCTGTGCTTATTTACAAGCCTGAGACAAATATATGTTGTTTGTCTGAGTTCCGTAATGCAAGGGACACGAGATGAAAGGAAGTGTTCTTACAAAAATTGAGAATAGCTCATTTTTAAGTTTCTTTTGAAGATAGGAGAGTACTTGGAGCGAAGTTGGCTTGATTTTGATCCTCGAAGTGGGGGCTGTAGGAGGGAAGGTAAACTAGTGCCATATTTTTACTCATTTTACCGCACATCTCTGAAACGAAGTAAAACTCTCATAGATATCTTAGCTTTTAAAAGCTTAAAAAAGAGGATTGTGTCCCCTTTGGAAATGAGGAGTATGCATCTTTCGCTTCAACCCCAAGTCTATCTTTGGATTAACTATGTACTTATATGAACGGCATAATGCCCATCTTGACGTCCTTTTTCGTCACTACAAGATGCAGAAAGATTCAATCGGTGTTTGAGCTGTCCGAGGGATCTGGTTTGGCCATCACAGTTGCTCGTTATGAGACTCCAGCCCACACAGACATCAACAAGGTAACCTCTAACGAGCGAATACTAGGACGACTATGGGCTAGGGAGTGATTGGCATAGATTAGCTGAAGCGTTTATACTCTTTGCTGTTTAGGTTGGAGTGATTCCTGATCATCCTCTCCCTGAATCATTTCCGAAGGATGAGAACAAGTTATGCTACTGCCTTGATGATCCTGCTGCTGCTTGTCATCTTGATCGTCTTCAGCTTTTCCCAAAATGATGGATATGGGATCGAACATTTTTCGGATATTCTTTTTGTGCTTGGATCGAACATTCTTGCACATTCATATTGTGCTTGGATCGATCGATATGATTCGAGTTTCAAGTAACAGAAGTTATGAAAAATGATTATAATAAGAAGCAGTCCAAGAAAGCCAGATCTGGTGCCAATCTAGTTAGCTTTACTAGATGCATGACCAAGATACCCTCACAAGAATGCATGCACCAGTGAGATGTTCCTATCATCACAACTGCACTGATATTAACATTAAAGAGCAATATATGAAGTTGTTTTGAGCCAGATAGGAGTTGTTTTGAGGCTTATCAATGAACTCGGCCAGGATGAAAGCATACCCCTATGCATTTACCCTTGGCGATCTCGATCATATCACCGTGGATCTGCAGCTCAACAATAACATAGACCTCGCAACCAAGAAAGGAGGTGTATATGTGTAAAATCAAATCATTACCCAGAATCTATGAGATCATACTATCATCGCAATCGGGCATACATCACTTCTCAAACGAATAATTGGTAATGAGAGAATCAATAATGATGTAAGCCATGTCTAACATGTCGGCAATACACGGCTACATCTAGCCAAGCTCCATCGCTCCTGCCTGAAGTAATATGTCCTCCTTAAATATGCTCCAGTGACCCAGTTCGACCAAGCATTGAGCTCTTGGATGAGTACGGTTGTCCTTTTCAGATTCATGATCAAAATTACAACACGCAAGATATAGAAAAACTTTTAATTGCCAAGCGACAGGAGTAGAAAAATTTTCAAGTACTCATACCTCACATAGAACTGACACACAGTATTTTTCAGTAGCCCATCTGCTCTAGCATCCTTGTTAATCGCTTACAAGGATGAGAGCATCAACTAATTTATCCTCTTCTCCATCAATCTAGATGCTACCTCAAGATATATCGATCACAATGAATGAACCGAGATTATTTTCTAAACGATCATAGAAAGCATGCCATAGCCATGACAGTTTTGTTGATATGCAACCTATAATATTTCAATTATAAAAAACTCACTCTTCATGACTTAACATGACTTGTTCCCAGTATAAAAGGGTTTTGGCCCCTTGCCACACGCAAAATATCTAAGAAACTTTTGGTTTTTAACGAAAGAGCACTACAGTGGCTTTCACCAAAAGAACTAGCTTGCGGAAGTTAAACTTCTAGCTTGAATATGCACTGAATGATAAAACCAGAAGTTAGTTTTCTAAAACATGTAGAGTTTGATGCTTAAATATCCGGCTATACAGAGAGCGAAACAGAGAAATATATCATCCAGAAATCCTTCAACATCATCTTTGGTGGCAAGAAAATAACCATCTTAGCTTCAGTGGATCTGATCAATGAAGCAAACATCGGTAGTAAATAATATGGTACTGGTATAAGAGAGTTTTGAAGAAAATCATTGGACCAAGATGCCCATCTTCAATATGAGCTTTCTGATTTCCTTAAAAGCCAAGGAAATTTTGGAAGGAGAGGAGTGACAAGGGCATAAGAGGCTAGCCTATAAATAGTTCCAAATCATTATGAAGGCTTAAAGGGAATGAAGCTGGAAGCTTCAGAGCAGGCTGGCCGCTGGGGATACAAGGATGTAACACATTCGGCGAGGATAATGCAATCATGCAAAAACTGATGCTAAAGAGGGTTTGTTAACTAGCTATATTTTGCAAACAAAATAGTGAATTACTTTGAAGTTCTGACTGTAATGGTCAGCCATAGATAAACCTATTCAAAGTAATCAAAATAGCAGAGTTACATTGCAACGTATGTGGATGTAAAAATCATAACATAAAATTCAACATCTTGTTCAGTGGACTTTACAACTAGAAGCTGAACAAGTTCCACTAAGAGAACAAATACCTAGTTTGTTGCTAAATGAGTTCAACCTTCAGAAATCAATTTCATACTCTAACACAACTACTATGCCATAACACACTTGTCTATTCGCAATGCAACCTGTCCCACTCATTATTATTAATCACCCAAGAGGGGAATGATGACAGACCTCCTAACAAAGATGCCATCTGAGGTAAGATCACTCAGATCAGGGAAAGCTCCAAGAATAGATAACACATAGCACTACAGCCATTTGTTTGATCTTAGGAAAAAAGGAGAAAAAAAGAGAGAAGAAATATCTTCTTATGCCTCATGATTCATCCATAAACCACTGATTCTTTCAAGAAATAAGGTGCTCACAACTTATACTAGTAAAAGCTATAAGCTCATTCCACAAGGCATTGAAACAAGCACTTGGCTACTTAAAGGCTCTTTGAATACAACAGTCATCTAAGGAAGATAATGCTCATAACTTCATCAGGCTGATCACAATAGAGTCAGACATTTCAACTCCATCAACCAAAACTCAACGAAACCCAAACACGCAAGAATCCATCACCCTTTCATACATTCCAACCATTATCAGACACATATACAATCCAATCTTAAACCAAAGTACACAACACACATATCAATTAATAAACTACAATCTTTCCAACAGAGAGGAGGAGGAGAAGTCCAAAAACTCTAAGATCATCCCTTCTTCCTTAGCGTTTATGCTTTCTACTCAAAATTTATTTTGTGAAGGCCTTCCTCTTATTCTCAGATCTTAACAATGTCTTTATTCCCCCTAATACCAAACCAGTTTGACTCAGTTTACAAGCTTCTATACTACTCCAACCCCTCCTTAATGAAAGGCTTTGCTGCTTAAACCTATTTTAATCATGAAAATATCACCGTCTTCTTGGAAACTATGCAGACACACTTCTTGGAAACTATTTTAATCATGTTCATTGGGCTTCCCAAGTTGAAGCGAAACAAGCTCCATAGGGCCAACACATGCCTAGTTTGTTTCTAAAATCAATTGAACCATCAGAAACCAATTTCATATCCAACGTAGCTACAATGCCAAAACCATCAGTCACAAGGCAGAAGTTCTCATAGAACATACTTGTATGATCATACTGCAGCATTCCTCACCGATGAAACCATGGCAAGAATTACTCGAAATACTTGTCGTAATCATACTTATAATAAGCTTTCAAAGATAAAATAGTCATCAAAACAAGAAAATGGTTATGATTCCATCGGACTGATCGCAATATAGCCATACATTTCAACTTCATCCCCCAGAACTCAACGAAATCCAATCACGACGCCATTCCATCACCATTACGCACACTCCACCCACAATCTGAACCAAAAGTACACAACACATAGCTATTAGTTAACTACGGAATTCATCCAGCGAGGAGGAGACGAAGACGACAAAACCTAAACCGAGAGAGCAGAAGGAATTTTTCCAATCCCAACATCGTAGCATTCACCTTGCTCAGTTGATGTCGGAGTCGTCGAAGTCGTCCTCAAAGGAGTTGAAGAAGCCGGAGTCGACGAGCTTGTGGTAGTGGTTATTGTTGTTGTTGTCGGAGGAGTGAGACAAGCCGCCGCCGTCACCGAATCTATCGAGGGAGTCGACGTCGTCGAGGTCCATCATCGCCGACGTGGATCCGTGCTCCTCCATCTGGTCCTCCAGCTGGTCCAGGAAGTCTCCCTGCACTTGCTTCATCATCAGCGATCGGATTCTCTCTGCGGCCGGAGCCTCTCGAACTTTCTGCGGGGAGACTGCCGATTGTTTCTTTCTGCGAGGAGACTGTATCGACACAACACAGTACCAACTGCGGAATGTGCTTTAATTTTTAAAAAGGTAAACTTAAAAATCTACCGGTAAAAAATCATGTCAAAAACTCACAAGGTGTGTTTGTTATGTGATGGGATAAAGATAGATATAATTATAATTTGATATTAAAAAATATTTTTGATATAAATTATATAATTATCATTTTGATATTTGATTATATTTTAAAATAAAATAAGATCAAATCAAACTTAATTATATATTTATTGATGAATTAATCTAACTTAAACATAGATAATTGATAAAATAAAAAAATACTGACGTACTAATTATAACTATATTTATATCTTGTGTTAAATTTAGAATCAAATTTATCTTAATTCTATTTTGATATTAATTTTATCTCATGATTAGAGTCTTATTTATATAATTTGGTACCCAAATATAATCATAACACCACATATAGTTTATGGATTGCATTATTTATTTTTGGAGTATTTTTATGTTCTCCGTCCCACATATTTTATAACATATATATATTTTTTATTATTATATATGTATGAATTCAAATCTCATTTTCATATTCTGATCTTTACATAACATGTATTAATCAATTTTTATTAATGTAATCAAAATAGCCCATCACCCATTTTCTCTTTCTCTCTTGTTCTTTTTCCTAAATCTCACTTAGATCCCATCATCACTAAAAAAACATTCTTTTTTCAACAAGTTTTATAAAATCAACACACATAATATTATGTGTCGCGTCAAATGATTATAATTAAAATAAAACGAAAGAAATATTAAACTATCCTTATTATATATTATATCAATCATCCTATCATCATTTTTTTTCCACTCCTTTCTCTTATACATTCATAAAATTAAAATAATTTTTTCTCAGAATTTAACATATATATAACTTAATTATATTAAATCAATAGATTATAATTTTTTTTAATCAGACAAAATATTATAGATAAAAAAAAGGTAAAGCGTGAATCAGGACAGGGGGATTGAAAAAAAGTTAAATAAACATATCACTTCACTCTCTTGATTTCCTGTGTGCACGATGCTGCAACGTGTCGTAATTTTCCGACCCAAACATTGCCGGCGGCGATGGGCGGACGGGGGGCGACGACAGGCGGTGACGCACAGCGACTATTTGTCCAACACTCAGCACAGAATTTTACAAGCGGGATGTGTTCCAAATTCAGATGTCAATTTATCATGTTTTTTGGTGTGTCAAACCCTCGTGATGGTGCCTGGAAGTAGCCATCGCAGTTTCGAATTCTCTGACAATTTTGACGATGAAATGTCATCTCCAGAAATCTTTTTTGTACTCTTGCAGACGACTCAAAATATGGAGGGCGTATTGGGTATGTGTTTCGCCACCATGTTTGTCCAGGATTGTATAGAATTGTGTTCAATCAACTATAATTTCTAAATAATTTGGCTCAACCTTGTTGGCTCACCCCACCTTCTACCCCCAAGAACATGTGGCATGTGGATGTTGTAACGTGGCTGGTGAAAACCCTTGTGAGTCACAAGGCGAAAATTAAAAAACGACATAATCCTATCAAGTGTATGATGTCGGGATAACAAGTGTATGATGTCGGGATAACAAGATACAAATTTGTTTTTTTCTTTTTTAGATGTCCTAATAAAATTGGAAAAAGAATATTTATCATCGAGCCGACCCTAGTTTAAGTCGCACTATGTATGTCTATTATCAACCATTGCAAGCCAAATGCATATCTATGAATATTCCTATTTGCCAGTTTGAAATTTTCATAAATTGCGGCAACTAATCTTCATGTATGTAAATGTAAAGGAAAAAGACAAAGTTCCAGTTGATGCCACATAAAGATTTGGCTCCATAAATGGAGCCATAACCATTTCCAGCCACCCATTACGACTTTTTCTGTTTCACTCAAGCTCTTGCTCTTTGCTGTTAGTCTCTCAACAACATCAACAAATTCTCTTTCTCATTCCATCTCTTCTCACCTTCCGTAAATGTTGCAAGGTACTTCCCCTCTTCTTTGATCCTAACACTCTTCAATTTTTGTCAAATATTGTGTGTGATCTATATTTTCTGTTGTAGATCGAATTCTTAGTATTGTTTGTCCCCTTCGTTTTATGCTCTTTTGATCATTTGATCATGTGCTATCAAGCAATGTGTTCTTCTTGATCTTGTTCTTTGTTATTATATGTTCAAATCTATAGTTTCCTGTAAAGGTTCAGCTAGTTGATGGGCATGAAGGCATATAATTTAAATTTGGTCGGAAAGGGTTGGCGGTATCAATTTCTATTTTGTCATTCATCTGAACATACCTTGTCCAGGACGGAATATCTGGGTTTGTTGTTGAAGTATCTGAACGTATTGAGGAAAGCTTCTGTTAAATTAGAGTATTGGAGAGGGATGGTATGCGGTCTGAAGTTTGAACCTTATGCGTAGGCCTTAGAGCCGGACTTGAATGTGTAGGAGCTAGTTGTAATCTGTTTGCAGTTTGTGCTCAAGCCTTTTTATGTCCTGATCACAGCTGATCAAGATTCTTATTTACCTTTGATGCCCTTTAATGATCATCTCGTGCACCAAAGCATGACACTACAATTATGAGAACAGGATTTGGTTTTGCATTAGTTTAGTTGGAGTCTATTTTGCAGAACTGATAGACTCCAACTAGTTGGATGTCTGCAGTCCGAGAGTGTTCAAAGTTGCAGCTGTTTGTCGAACATCAGATGCTGGAGACCGTTGCATAGGTCATGCTATTCTATCTGATTTTGCTCCTTCTGCTCGGTGCAAGGGTAGTTCAGTCAGGACTATGAGCGAGGTGTATTTCTATCCAAAAGCTAGGAGATCACAGCCATCACATACGCCACTAATGAGAGTGCGAGCTGTAACGACCCCAGTATCCAGCCCAGCATTGACAACAAAAAAGGTAACTGTGTAGAATGCGTGTCACTCTCTTTTCATTTTCTCTTTGCTTGACAAGTTTTTTGTTTACAAGATTGATTCTGGTTTTTGCAGCGAGTATTCACTTTTGGTAAAGGTAGGAGTGAAGGAAATAAAAGCATGAAGTCCTTGGTAAGGCCATTTTACTTGCATGTCCACAAGCTCTTGATTTTGCATCAGGAATGTAGATTTGTACCCAATTATTTTTGGAAGTTTAGGTGTAAATGAGACGTAGGCTTAAATCATTGCACATTATGTGCAAACTTTGGAGTATTTAGACCACCGCCTACTAGTTTAATCCTCGAAACTTATTTTTGAAGCGATATTACATCATGAAGTATAAATTAAGGTTATTCCCATGCGATTTTAAAATAAATTATGGACATTGCTGAACTGTTCATACTAAATCCTGGTATTACATTGTTGTCTGCCACTTTACGTGTGACACTGGTTTTCACATATCCGCTGTCTAGCTGGGAGGTAAAGGAGCAAATCTTGCCGAGATGGCCAGCATCGGCTTATCCGTTCCCCCTGGACTGACCATATCTACAGAAGCATGCCAAGAGTATCAGCAGAACGGTAAGCAGCTACCAGGCGACCTGTGGGATGAAGTTCTTTAAGGCTTGAAGATCATTGAGCAAGAGATGGGCGCATATCTTGGAGACCCATCCAAGCCTCTGCTACTTTCAGTCCGCTCAGGTGCTGCGGTAAGATACATGTTGGTTATGTACCCAGGCATTTCCTTTGGAACCAGAGTCACTTATTGTTGCAAAGATATTGACTATCAGTAGTTTTCCAAAAAAAAAAAAAAAAAAAATTCATTTCACCAAAAAAAAAAAAAAATAATTAAAAAAGGAAAGAAAATAAAAAAAGAAAAAAGAAAAAAAAGGTTTAAATGACAGTGTATAGAGAGTTATTTAAACATAATCGGCATCAGATGCTTACGATGAAAATCATTCTAATATTCAGCAACAGCTTAATCAGGTCATGTTTACGATGCTTAAACATAATAATATGCCTGAACGGATAGAGAAGATGTTCTTCATAGTGTAGTCAATCGTAGTGACAACACATGACGGCCTACATTTGTTGATAGATTTCTATGCCGGGCATGATGGACACTGTACTCAACCTTGGACTCAACGATGATGTGGTTGCCGGGCTGGCTGCAAAAAGCGGAGAGCGTTTTGCTTATGACTCATATCGACGTTTTCTAGACATGTTCGGGGATGTGGTAAGTACTTTATTTAATATTTGTACTGATTACTGAAAGTTCTTTTAAGACATCTTGGGAAATGACATGCAAGTCTCAGAACTGATCTTGTTGTTCAGGTCATGGGGATTTCACACTCCTTATTTGAGGAAAAGTTAGAGCAATTGAAGGAAACCAAAGGCGTAAAGCTAGATACCGAGCTAACAGCATCCGATCTCAAAGAGCTTGTAGCACAAGACAAGAATGTCTACCTTGAAGCCAAGGGCAAGGACTTCCCTTCAGGTATGTAGTTCTTTGCAACATCTGTTTAACTGTTTGGTCTTTTAGCAACATGAAATTCAGGTTTCTTTTCTCCAGTCATTTTGTGGTCCTAGAGTGGAGTATCAATAAACAGTCTCTCACTATAGCGAATTATCCTAAAACTAGAAAAGCTCCTCAAAAGGGAACTCTTGGCAATAGCTAGTTATCTCAAGTCATTGTATGAATAAAGCATCCTCTTGATGGAACTTAATTTCGCTTCACCAGATCCAAAAAACCAACTTAAGTTAGCTGTCCAAGCAGTTTTCGACTCTTGGGACAGCCCAAGAGCGATTAAGTACCGGAGCATCAACCAGATAACTGGGTTGAAAGGAACTGCGGTGAATATCCAATCTATGGTGTTCGGGAACATGGGAAATACTTCAGGAACAGGTGTTTTATTTACGAGAAATCCAAGTACCGGGGAAGCGAAGCTGTATGGCGAGTTCTTAATCAATGCTCAGGTGCAAAATGTTATTCACGCTTGGTTATGTTTAGTGCTGTCTTAACTTCATAATTCTACCATTGCTGGGACCGACATAATTCTTGTTTAGGGGGAAGATGTAGTCGCAGGAATTAGAACGCCGGAGGACCTTAATACTATGAAGAACTGCATGCCTCACGCTTACAAGGAGCGGGTCGAGAACTGCGAAATACTAGAAAGGCATTATAAGGACATGATGGTAAGCCCTCGTCCACCATGAACCATGTCACCAAGATTATTCGTGGCCAATTCTGTTTTCCTTGGTGCACTTTAAAGGACTAGAATTTGTGGTGCCATGAAAGCTGCCATTGGGTTTCTTTACTATTTCAGCTGAGACTATGTTGAGTTCATCAATGGTTTGACGCAGGATATTGAATTCACAGTTCAAGAAAATAGACTGTGGATGCTGCAATGCCGAGCTGGAAAGCGAACAGGGAAAGGGGCTGTTAAGATCGCCATAGACATGGTTCAAGAAGGGATTGTTGATAATCGCTCTGCTATCAAGATGGTCGAACCACAACACCTTGACCAACTTCTCCACCCACAAGTAAGAAGAAGAGTCCCTTAAATGCATTGCAACTACAAGTAACTTTGTTACTTTTTCCTAGTATGATAGTATGATCACCTCTAATTCATAGTTTTGTTGCCAAAAGAGAAGGAATTTACATGTTAAATGAGAGGAATGCATGCAGAAGTCTCGTATTTTCAGTCTCCTCGAAAGTTGACCTCTGGTTGATTAATGTGTATTTCTATTACCCAAAGAACCTTTGTTGTGAACATTTAACCAACTAGACTGAATGGTTTCCCACAATCTTGGATAGCATACGACTACAAAGTGCTGCATTTTCTTCTTTTGTGCTTTTCTGTGTTGATGAATCTTCGCTTGGTAAGCCATAATCTGCTTAAGATTCATATAGTTCCTGCAACTGATGGTGGAAGCATTCTGTCTATTGAAGTGCTAATCACAATTTCTCTTCGTATCCATGCACCAGTTTGAAGATCCATCAGCATACAAAGATCACGTCATTGCTGTTGGCTTGCCAGCATCTCCTGGTGCTGCTGTCGGGCAGGTTGTGTTCAGTGCCGATGATGCTGAAGCATGGCATGCACAAGGGAAGAGTGTCATACTGGTATTACGATAACAATTTATGTCTAGCACCTGAAATCGAGATAAAGGGATCATCCACTTCAAAGGTAACTAATGTTTAATGTTGCTCTCTATGAAGGTAAGGACCGAAACTAGTCCAGAGGATGTTGGTGGGATGCACGCAGCTGCAGGGATTCTCACAGCTAGAGGTGGAATGACATCTCATGCTGCTGTTGTGGCCCGTGGATGGGGAAAATGTTGTGTTTCTGGCTGCTCTGAAATCCGTGTTAATGATGCGGACAAGGTATGTTTTCGCCTGTTTCTTGAAACCTTATCATCCAAACTTATATCGAAATTCGAATGTGCTAAGATGCAAAAGCTACTTCTGTTTACCAAACGTATAAACACTATTGTTTATCGACGACATGTAGGTTCTCATTGTAGCAAACCATGTAATAAAGGAAGGGGGATGGCTGTCTTTAAATGGATCAACTGGTGAAGTGATCCTCGGAAAACAACCACTCTCTCCCCCTGCTCTTAGCGGTGATCTCATGGGCTGATGAAATACGACGTCTCAAGGTCCAATATTATACTGTAGCTCTTGGAAAAGTTTCGAAATGCTTTCTGTTTTTTGTTTGATGATCTGGAAGGACAGTGGTCTGGATAGGTTATGGCAAATGCTGATACACCGGAAGATGCCTTAACGGCAAGAAACAATGGCGCCCAGGGGATCGGACTTTGTAGGACAGAGCACATGGTAGGTGACAATTTCAGTGTATTGAAATGAAGTTGCATTTATGTCATCACCGAGGTAAACGTTTTGCTACTTGTGTGTAACTCCAGTTTTTTGCATCCGACGAAAGGATAAAGACAGTAAGGAAGATGATTATGGCTGTTACGCCGGAGCAGAGAAAAGTCGCTCTAGATCAGCTATTGCCTTACCAAAGATCAGACTTCGAGGGCATCTTCCGTGCAATGGATGGTATGATTCCTTTCATCGATAGATTTTTTAGCTCATAGCATCTGGTGCTTCACTGAATTCTTCCCATGGATTTGCTTAAAGATTTGGTTATATGAGTTATTTCACTATGGATCTATTGCCTTATCTGCTTTTGATTTCCCTTATTTGATCCTATGATCCATTTCTATCTCTATCATTTTAAAATATGACAGGTCTTCCTGTAACGATCCGTCTGCTTGACCCTCCGCTTCATGAGTTTCTTCCTGAAGGAGACTTGGATCACATTGTAAGTGAACTAACAACCGAGACTGGTGTGACTGAAGATGAGGTTTTTTCTAGGATAGAGAAACTGTCGGAAGTCAACCCCATGCTCGGATTCCGAGGATGCAGGTTAGGTAGCTCATTTAACACACTTTACGACATTCAACATGAGGGATATAATACTTCTTCAGTCATGCCCTTGACATTTTAATGTGACATCAACATGTTCTGCAGACTGGGAATATCGTATCCGGAACTAACAGAAATGCAGGCACGAGCGATCTTTCAAGCCACTATCACTATGAGCAACCAGGGTGTGAAAGTTCTTCCAGAGATTATGGTCCCTCTTGTTGGAACTCCTCAGGCATGAATCTGATTTCTGTTTAGAACCGTGAACAGTTTATTCTTCAACTTTGCATTCTACTTATTTTTTAGATTGTAGGAATTAGGACATCAAGTGAGCTTGATACATAATGTCGCCAAGAAGGTGTTCACAGAAATGGGATCCTCAATAGCATACAAGGTCGGAACCATGATCGAAATCCCCAGGGCAGCTCTGATCGCCGATGAGGTACTCAAACTTGTTACGCACTCCCTTGTCATTTATCCTTTAAATCTTTTGCAATAGGCACAACAAGGATTAATCACAGCACTAAGAAATTGCTATTCTGCATTAGTAGATCGCGAAGGAAGCAGACTTCTTCTCCTTTGGGACCAATGATCTAACACAGATGACATTCGGGTACAGCAGAGATGACGTAGGCAAATTCCTGCTCACATACCTATCCAAAGGGATACTGCAAAGTGATCCATTCGAGGTTATTTGTTTCTCTCTGGTGCAAGACTTGTAACCTGTGTACTTCCTTTATAATTATCTATATCTTCGTTTTAACAAATTCGACACCACCACATATTTCAGGTTCTTGACCAAAAAGGTGTCGGACAACTCATCAAACTTGCAACAGAAAGAGGACGCAAAGCTAAGCCACATTTGAAGGTAACCTGCATTACTACTTCTTCGTCCGAAAGGCTTTGATGCCAATTGAAGGTTGGAATCAGACTTATGTTTCTTTTAGCTCTTTGGATTGGCGTTCCATTCGATTTCAGGTTGGTATATGTGGAGAGCATGGGGGAGAGCCTTCGTCTGTTGCATTTTTTGCTGAAGCGGGATTGGACTATGTTTCGTGTTCTCCATTCAGGTGGTTTATCATTACAGTTCTGCAATATCTATGATATCATCATTAAGTCTTTTCATATCCAGTGGAAAGCAACACGGGGTAGGTAATCCAATGGTCGTCTTGTAAAATAAAATCGACGAGAACTGTCATGACAAATCCTAATATCCCTATAGGAGTACTGATATGTATCGTTGTTTCCATGCAGGGTTCCAATAGCAAGGCTAGCAGCAGCACAAGTTGCCATTTGATGGAATGGTATGTGTGAGGACGCTCAAAGGATTGTATATGTCATCGTATATCCAAAGTATACAAAAGTTACACTAATCAATATACACCAAAGAAAATAACAAAGAACAAAACATTTAAAGTGTAAAGACATATAGTGCATGTACTGGTGTAGAAACTTCAAAGAATGTTATAAAGCTCGCAATGATGGATTGGTGATTATCACAGCCCGTTTGGCCTTTTTGGAGAAAAGTAATTTGATTTGTCATGTTAATTATGCTAGAATTTTGTCCCATGTGCTGTACGGGATGAAAAATATAATAAAATAATATTATTATATAATTTATATCCCATGTAGTTTATTTTTTGTTTATTTTGTATGAAATATATAGTTTTGTATATTATTTTTTCTTTAAAAAGACTTTAGTTTACTTTTGATTTTATGTCAAATAAATATTTTTTGTATATTTTGTTTTTTTCTTACTTTGTCTTTTAAGTTAGTATTTGACGATTCTAATATTGCCCTAAATGTTTGTTTCTTAAAGTCACATAAACTACGTGATAGCATTTGATGACACACCAAATAATTTTTTTACATGAAAATTTTGTATGTAAGATCTATCGAAATATTTTTGTTAATATTTTTCTTTTAAAAATATTTTATTTTAATTTTGATTTTATGTTGATAAGATAATTTTTGTGTATTTTGAATTTTTTTCTAACTTTTTATGTTGTTGGATGATTTTTTTACATTAGATATTAGATAAATATTTTTACTTTTTATTTTTATATTTTTGATGTTTTGGAAAAAAATTTCTTAGAATTTTTTAATATTGTGTAGATTTGGTAAATTAGATATATATGATATCAGTTAGATTAGATATATTAAATTAGATATTATTTTTTCTGGTTAAAAGGTTTGGATTATTTGTGTTTGTTATTAGATGGTTTGTCGTTTGTGATGCTGATGGTTCGATATATTGATGATTCGACACGAAAAAGAAATTATATAATTAGATATATACTAAGATACTATCCTGTGCGGCACAGGATGAAATTTTTTTATAAAATAATTGTATTTTATAATTTATGCCTTAAATATGTATTTTATGTTTTTGTTTATTTCTGTAAAATATATAATTTGTGTATTATTTTTTCTTTAAAAGGATTTTATTTTCTTTTTGATTGTATGCCAAATAAATAATTTTTTGTGTATTTTGTTTTTTTTTCTCACTTTCATATTCTAAATTAATATTTGACGATTTCAATATTACCTTAAATTTTTGTTTTTAAAGTCACATAAAATACGTGATAGCATGACATACCAAACAAGTTTTTTTTATATGAAAATTTTGTCAATATTTTTCTTTTAAAAGGATTTTATCTTGATTTTGATTTTATATTGAAAAGGTACTTTTTTTGTATTTTGAATTTTTTTAACTTTATTCATCAAATTGAATAAATGACGTTTTTATGTATTTTGATTTTTGATGTTGTTTTAATTGTAATTAGTTAAGATGTATGTTATTGAGATTTTATTTAATTGATTTTAATATTTTTTTACTACTATTTTTTAAAAAATAACAATAATTCTCTATCATACCGTCATGTATGACAAAAGAAGAATAATAAAAAAAGTTACCTAAGTTATTCTATATTTAACATGATGGTTTTCTTATTTATTTAAACATTTTGATAATTAACTAAATCAAGTGTAAAAGTCGGCATATGTAATCTTTTTTTTCCAATAGATTTTAAATAGATGACATATATTGTCGAGTGATTTTTTTAATTAGTTATAAGATAAATATTTCTATTTTTTTTATTTTGATATTTTGGAAACAAATTCATAGAAACTTCTCATATTTTGTAGATTTATTTTCATAAAAGATTTTTTAATTTTTATTAGATATATATA